>PVKA01033341.1:0-24483 GCA_004027165.1 Ctenomys sociabilis
CCTTCCCTTCCCTTCCCTTCCCTTCCCTTCCCTTCCCTTCTGTCTTCTATCTCTTATCATCTCTTCTTCTTTGACTCCTGTTCCTTCCCTTTTTCTCTTCTCTTGTTTAGTGTTCTGAGACAAGACCATCTATGTCACAATACAGTCCAAGCTGGCCTTAAGTTCCTTAACTATGATCAGGCTATGACCATCTGTTTTAGCCTCATGAGTGCTAGGTGTGGAGATATACTCCATCATCCCTCAGCTAGGCAAGCCCTACTTTTCCACAGAATCCTGTGAGTCTTACAATATTTTACTTTTTCCCTATGTTTTAGGAGCTATTTTACCATGTATTATATGTATTATAGCAGAAAATTATTGCTTTTTAATGTTCTATTCATTTTGACTGTTATTTTAAAGAAATTAAACTGGGACCATAAATTTTTAATGTTAGCAAAAGAATAGGGAACTCAATTAAATGTTGTCCTGTATTATTTCAGTCTCATGGCATGCTGAAAATCATGTCTATTATTGAAGTTTCATCGTTGTGAACAAAAAGGTGTCTAATAAGAATTTTGAAAAGTTATCCATAGAATGAAAACTTTTTCTCCAAATATTAATACCAATTTTATAATTATAATATTTAGAATTAGATAAATATTCAGTAGTACAAATTTTGTATTTTGTTAAGAAACACTTGTTGTCTTTTGGGCCTATGCAGAACATATGCAAGTATCCTTGGGATGTTTCCATACAGGAAGAATATGCACACAGAGAGCAACATATTGATGTGCTGTGTAGCTATTTCACTTATCTGAAAATAATGCTACTATAATGCTATGGGTTATGTATTTTATCACTTAAATAAACCTTGGTCCCAGAGTAGAAAAAAAAGACTCTTTGTAAATTGGAATGTGATGGATCCTTTCATAGATACAACTAATTGCAGGGAACATTCATTGAAAATTTTGAAGAGTGCTGAAAAGGAACTGCTGTCTTTCTTATTAGTTCCTTGTGATAGTGCTAAGGCAAAGAGAAACACCTAAACAACACCCAGGATTTGGAGGCAGATGCATATGATGTGGATGGGCACTGGTTGTGTTCAATCCCAGAGTATCAGACCCTCATCTCTGACGGTTTTGGATTTATATGGGATAAACAAGCAGGGAGTAGAGAGGCAGAATGACTTGTGAGCTTGTGACTGGTTTACAGTATGTGCATCATAGTGCTCAGCTATTTCTAAGAAACAAAAGTAACCTTGGGCAACTAATAAACTGACTTTTACTGGCTTGGGGGCATCTTCTGCTACAAAGGTTGATACAAAAAATTAGGTCTGCTCACTGCATGTTCCCATCTATCCATGAGCTATGTGTTCTTTATCTCATGTTTATGCCACTGTGGTATCGTCCTCTATGACTTTCCCCAGAGCCAGCAGAAGCAAGTTTCATCTAACGTTTCTCCAGAACATGAATCAAGTTAACTTTTACAAAGTGACAGGGTATTTCACTTATGAACAGATTAACACAAAAAAACCTATGAAATTTTGAGCAATATTAACTTCATGCTGGGTGATAAATCAGAAGAGCATTTCACAGAATGAAAATTGTGCAGTTTTTCTCTCTATGCACAATAGACTCTAACTAGATATTAGTAATATCAAGAAATAACTTAAATGCTAAAAAATTAAATGTCAAGCTAATAATGCATGAAGTTTGCAAATAAATATGTACAATGTCTGAAATCAAGAAACTGTAAGAATTAGAGAAAATTAATTCAAAGAAAAAAATGAGTAGGGAGATTATAGAAGTAACCAATGTTAGCAATAGAACATAATTCATAAAAATACAATGAATAAACTTACAACAAATATTTAACAAATTGAAAGTATGGACTAGTTCATTAAAACCACAACTGCCAAAGATCAACCAGAGTATGAAATAGTTACTCTGAATAACTGTTATCATCAAAGTTATGAAATTTGTAGTTAAAAAACGTGAAAAATTCTAGTCTTCCTCCCACAGCCTCATGTAAATTATGGGGCAGATATGGCTGGAAGAGCAACAAGTGGCTGAGGGGCGGGGCCAGACGACCAGGCTGGGGCCTGAGGGGCGGGGCCAGATGACCAGGCTGGGGCCTGAGGGACGGGGCCAGAGAGGTGTGATCTGGCTAACCTGTGCTTTCCGAGAGATGCGGAGGGTGTCATCCTAGACACAGCAGCACAGCAGCCTCTCCTCCAACGTCTTGAAACCTCCAGGAACTGTGAGCTAAATTAACCTTTCCTTCCCTCATTTTGATTGTCATGTATTTGTCCCAGCAATGAAAGAAGAGTAACTAATACGTATACCCATACCTTGGAATGCTACTCAGCAAAAAAAAAGAGTGAATTTCAGACTTAGTTCAGAAGAAGCTTCAGGGAATTTCACTAGTAAAAGAAGTCAATCCCCAAAGGCTCCAGGCTACGTGATCCCAATTATATAGTCATTCTGTAATGTGAAGCCATTTAATGAGATAGGCACAAGGGCTTCAGTGGAAGATCACAGTGATAACAGAACTGTCACTTGATTGCAGTACAAGAAACTTCACATGAGATAAAACTGCAAGGAAATAACTATAGGGCGAAAATATAGTACAAATAAAAAGGATGAAATCCGTATTTGTGTCATGTTATATATTTAATACTATATCAGTTTTGTAAACTGTTGTCATTCAGGAAGACTTATAAACTTAACGTGTTGTTTTTCGATATATTATGAAGTTATATTTAAATCAAATTAAATATTTTAGTAAAATTTTCTATAAAAGTTAAAGTTATAAGTTATAAACCAAAACCCCCTAAACTCAAACTCTGTATGTGAATATACATGGTGAAAATAATTAAAACCATATGGTCTATATCAAATAAGAATGCAATTAAGATTTATTTTTCATTTTGAGCAATAATAAAGTGATTCCTTATTTTATCATTTAATTTGTTCCAGATGGTTCCAGCATTCCTGCTGTAAGATTCTCCTAAGCTGCAGTTTAATTCAACAATGCAGTCTTGCCAGACACTTCTTAATTTGTCTGCATAGCCATTTCTTAACACTAAAATTGTTTGACGTTTATTGATGGCAAATTAAATATTTTGAAAACAAAGATCTAATGAAATATGTTTGACTAAAAGAGCCTACATGTAAGCTTGTGACCATCTGTGTAAAATATTTTGACTTTGCAAATTCATGTTAACACATATTTTATAATACATATAACTTGTGCAGACTGAAAACTTGCTGTAAGCGGTATAACACAGTACAGCTCTTTTCGAGCTCCTAGGTGAACTCCAGCTTAACTAGGGGGCCAGGCTATGTTTCTTCAAGTGTCCATGACCACTGCACAACTATCTGGAATGAGGAGCAAAGATCTGCTTGATTATTAGTGAGTACTTTTTGCAGCCTCTTTATTTTTCCTTATGTGGTAGAGTGGCTGTGTGAATAGCAGTAGTAGAGAAGAGACAAGGAATTCTTCCCAGATAGCAGAATTTAATTTCCTAGGTTTTGAAATATTGTATGGTCTAAAGAGCACTAAAATTTATACAATTTCTTAAGTTTAAGAGCTAAAATTATATAATTCATATTTTATATTAGGAAATTATTGTATAATGATAGGATGTATTCAAATTTAGTTGAATTAATATCATGTACCTTCAGAGGAATTGTTTTCAAATTTTGGTCAAGAATAAATAATTTCTTCCTTTAGGAAGTATAAAAACTACCAAATCAAATACAAGTTACATTTCTTTTACAGCCACCCATAGGAAGCCACTGATATTCTTCCATCATATTTTAAAATAGAATGTTTGAAATGTGAAAATTGAAGATAATATTATAGGAAGTATTTACATTGATAGTAACTTTTAACTGGATATGACCAACCAGAAATGATATAATTATTTTCATATCTTAATCTCTACTCAAGCAATGTGAAAAAATGAAAATGTTTAAACATTAGCTTGGAATTATATTACTATGGTAATTATGAAACTGACTTTACTAACCTTCTGAATTTGCCTTATTCATTAGAAGAGAGACTATAAGAAGCTGGAAGGAGAGTGAGTACTTTACAAAGAACATTACAATTTGAAGTTGGAACAATATTGATGTAAAGAATAGAATGTATAAGTGTCAAATGGGTAAAATCAATTTATGAGAAAGAGCATTAAAAGTTGTGAGAAACCTTATGTTGAGATCTGAAGTGCTGTATGTGCCCTTGGTAAAATGTTTAACAATTGAACTCGGACATCTATAGAAAAATAGTATTCATATGTGAATATGAGTAATACCAATGTTACTATAAAACCTATAAGGCAAAAGCATTAAAATAAATACACTATTCAAATGTAATTATGACTTTAACATTTGAGAAATAAAGAATAAATGATAATGTATGCAGGCAACACAGACACTTCATCCTTAAGGACTTATTGGTTTAATGACATTTTGGGTTTACAACAAACTGCGCAGACTTACAGTTCATCTTTTATCTCTGTACAGGTCTCTATATCTTTAGAGAGCCTCAGTGTCATTTTGTGTGGTGCACCGTGTTTTTAACAGTAGTGTAATTTTTGCTGATTGTTACAGTACTGCCTATAAGAGTCGGGCAAATAGGAGCAAAATCATCAAAGTGGAGTTTCCTGTGAATTCCTTTGCTGGGGATATTGAAATGTACATAATATGCACAAATCCTAGCTTAGCAATTCATTCAGTTATATAACTGACCATGATATGATTGTTAAAGGTGAAGTTTCTGCCCTAGAAGACAAGATCAATTTCTGTGTGTTTAATCACTGGAAAGCATGGTTAAAAACAACTTGAAAAATTAACAACTATGCAACTTAATAAGTCACTGAAATTTTTATGTCGACAATATCCAATTACTGATCTGAACCACTTATTCCACAAATTATGTACATAGCTGTAATCACTTTCAATCAAATTATAAAACTCAACAAACACAGTATTAGAAAAGTGGTATTTATTTTCTTTTTATTTTTCTTTTATGGTCTTTTTTTCTAATGTAATTTAGTACAGATTCTCACTACACAGCTTGCACTCATAGTGATCCTTCTCTTTTCAGACTCCACAGGCTGGGATTACAAGTGTTCACCACCACGCCTGGTCTCACTGGACAGCTCAGAGCACCCAGGCATGGAATCAATGTGGCATGTGGTATTGGGGGATCAAACCCTGTTCCCTGTGCTTGCCTGAACAGGTGCTTAATCTGCTGAGCTATCTTTTTTTTCTTTTTGTCTTTTTGAGAAAGGGTCTCAGTGGCCTTAAGCTCACTTTGTAGCTTAGGCTGGTCTCAAACTCACAACAATCCTCCTGCCCCAGCCTCCCGAGTGCTGAGATTAGAGGTCTGCGCCACGGCTGAGCTTTCTTGCTGGCCCCTTCGCAGACATTTAAGCCTACCACTGTGTAAAACTATGTTTCACCATTTTTAAGCACCCTGATCTCAATAGTGTCTTTTAATCAGAATAAAGCAGGGACCAGGGAGATGGCTCAGCAGAATTAGCACTTTCCTGACAAGTACAAGGGCCTGAGTTCAATCCCTGGTTCCACAAAAAAAAAAAAAAAAAAAAGACTATCTGCACACTAATTCTAAGCTTGTCCAATGACAAGGATTTCTCACTTTGAAACATTTATTTAATCATCAATTAGAGGGTGTTCTAATTTTATTGAGCAAATATATATGCAATTTCCTCTTCTCATTAGTTACAAGTTTGGAAATATATCTATTACAAGAAGATTGTTAATTTTTCAATAAAATTATGGAAAAAGACTGCTAATATATTTTTTTGAAAATTATAAAGCATAATTTGAACCTCTCACCCCCAAATGTATTGGTTTTACTTTTTCAATTTTTTTCATATCAATTAGAATAAGGCCCTGACTCATCAATATTTTCAACTCCCGAAGAATTATTTGTAGATCAGATTCATTTGTAAGTGATTCTCAGGCAGTACCCTGTGAGTCCATTACAGATGCTCATGTGTTGAGGACTTACCATAGGTTTTCTCCATGGCGACCAAGTTAAAAGATGCAGATGTCAGTTACCCTCATCTAAATTGGACCTATATAAACACATCCATTCTACTGTGACTCTCCATCACTGCTGGGCTATTTCTCAAGGTAACAGCTAATACTTTCACTTCATTCTGTAGAGCTGTCAATGTGTCAATTCTAAAATATAACTCTTTGAATATTATCATAGATCTCAGCCACACCTCAAGTTAGACAATATTGAATATATAACCTCAAATTGGTATTAAAATTTATTAATTTGTTCTGTGAGAGTCTTTTATAAATATAGTTGTTTACATCTGTAAGAGTCATTTTTTTATTGATATTCATCTTAAGTATCATAATATAGATAAGTTCTCCCTCTGCATTGTCCCATTTATTTGTAAAATAACGTGGTACATTGCTCTATTGATGTCTTCACATTCTGATTTCTGTTGCTTGCATTTCCCCAATGTTCCTCTAATTTTCAAATGTGGCCCAGACACTCTAAAGGTTGTGCTGTGTTTCCTTTCCAATTACATTTACTGTCACAGGAAATCAGGTAAGCTTATTTCTGTGAGGCTTACTCTCCTATAGAGGAGATCAGATTTGGACACTCTGGTTCGTGCTTACCAGATTTGCTGCTGCTTAAAATAAATCAGAAACATTCCATTTCCTTTATTTACTTTAATTTCTTAGATTTTCTTCTAATAATTTTGGTAGTTGGTTACGATTTTTAATTAATCCAGTACTTTGTTATGAATTTTCAAAACAGTGATATTCTACCATATTACATTTACTAGATAGAACTTTCAAACAAAATATTTCCTTCATAAAATGTTTGCATGGCCCAAGATACAAGACCTCCAGGGAAAGACAGAGGATAAGCTAACATTTTCCTTTATTTTAAATCAATGTTTATTTGTTTTCTTTTTTCTCTCTTTCCCTTTATGTTACGTAAGAGAGTACCTTTTATTTGAAGGTAGAGAAAAGGTGAAAAAGCTGGAAAACAGCCAGGTTGCAATAGGGAGCATTTGAGAGTGAAATGAATGCTCCGTAAACCAAAGTTTGGTATTGTTAACTTTCAGAATTAAACACTGAGATTCTCTTATTGTTTTAGTTTGAGTGTATTTTATATGCTTAAATTTCTTTATGGCATGTTTCAGCTTACCAGACAGCTCAGCAGCATAAGTTTCTGCCTGGCAAGGGTGAGTTCCTGAGTTCAATCCCCAATAGCAAAACAAAAACAAAAAAAGACATTATTGTTTATTTTTGCATTGTTCATTTTTTCTGTCCTGGGAGATTTCTTTTAACTTTTTTTCATTTCCTATTTATTTTCTGAATGCTTTCAAATGATGATTTTGTACAGGTATTTTAAAAGCTTTTATTTATTGACTATATTCATACATGGAGTTTGCAAAGAAATTCTCGTTAATTTTGCACAAGCATTATTCTGGTTTTTCTCTGTGCTTTGCCTCTCTGCATGACAGTGGGAGCCAACACAGTAATTCTTGTGCCTGGAAAGTTTCTGTCCCTTTCCTTTCTCTCCCCACAGGGCTATGCTACTCACAACCACCAGGAGCTACTCACTTCGTTTCTCAGGTGTATCTATGTGTCCTGAGACTCTTGCTCCCTCCCTATTGTACTCTCAGTCTTGGCCCACTCAGGTATTCATCCCCTGGGTCTCTAAACGGTGTCTCATGTGTCCTCACCCTCAAATACCCCGAGTATCCTTCACCTAGAGTTTAGAGTTGTCTTTCTGAAACGAAATTTTAAAATATCATCTTGTCATGGAGTTGCATTAATTTCATCACTTTTATTTCCTTTAATATGAATTCAAAAGTTTCTCCTATAAATTCCAGAAACCTTTAAGACCCCACTGGTCTGTTCTCCCAAGACAGGTGTAGGGTCATTAACAGACTTCTTTATTTTCTTTTTGAAAAATGTTATTACTGTTTGTGCTTGCTTTTGCACAAACAAAGCTTCCCCTGGAGGATTGTATTCTCCATAGTGAGTACTCTTAGCAATTTGCTTCACAAGTTTACACTTTTCCTCAGGAGCTTTATTACTTTTGCAAACTCTTCTCCTAACCCAGTATAGCATTTAAGAGACTCATACTCCTATACATTTAAGAGAATCTGAATGAGTATTAGACCTTAATATTATATATCCCCCCCCCACTTTTTAAATGGGTGTGAGTAACAGGAATCAAACTCAGAATCCAGAATCTTGTGCTTGCCAGGCAGGCACTTGTACTATTGAATTAAGCCTAATTATATTTTTCTGATTCTCCTCCTTTAATTTCTTCTACTTTTCCACCTAAACTATACTCTTCAAAATTTTGACTACACAATACCTGCAGCAGGAAGATACTTGCTGAACAGTATTCAGGTATTTCCATTTAACTGGAGGTTTATTCTCTGTGAATAAGGACATCACTCGTCATCATGGCTTCTGGGACACAATGCCACAAATGCACCGGCATACACAACAGACCTACATTTTTCTGAGTTATGGCTGGTAGCAAGACCTGAGCTTCAATGTCTTCCCGAGGATTCTCTTCTGATCAGAAGATGCCTCTTTTTGACATCCTCACATGGCATCCTCCTGTCTCTCACTGTAGCACTGATTCCACTCAGAAGAGCTATATCTCCCTTAACTATTCACCTATCAAAGGGCCACTTCCTGGTACTCCCACTTCCGTGATGGATACACAGTCTGCTTTCTGATACTTGGACAGTGGATTTTAGGAAGACAAACACATTCAGCACATAAAACTATCTTAGTGAGATGGTTTTAATGCATCTCTTCACATCCACAATTGATTGAGACAAGAACCATTTAGCTCTTATATGTTCTATTACCCTATTCCTTTTTACTTCCAGTTTCTGTTCTCTAGCTAATTGCTGCAGTTGGCTTATGCATTAACATAACTTTAAAATATGCATTTTCTTAGATATGCCATGTACAATTTGTGTATTGAAAAGATAGTTTTCATTTAATCAGAAAGTATTACTGAAATGTTGGCCAGGTAATGCCTTCAGCTGTTTCACACAATACCTCTTTTGGTTTGAAGAAATACAAGAGCATTATTGGGCTAGTTAATATTAAATACGGTCTTGATTTGTTTTGTTTTGTTTTTTGTTTTTTTTTGTCTTTTTGAGACAGGGTCTCACTATGCAGTTCAGGCTGGCCTTAAGTTCGCTTTGTAGCTCAGGCTGGTCTTGAACTCACAACAATCCTCCTGCCTCAGCCTCCCGAGTGCTGGGATTACAGGCATGTGCCACCACGCCCAGCTAAATACGGTCTTGATTGAACCACCTCACACCCCCAAAATTCCAAGTGACAGAATGCCTTGTAACTTACTTCCCTTCATCTGTCATCTATCTGAAAATGCCTGAGAGAAAACTACTGGTGTGAAAATGTTTTTCTCCCCAAGATGCACTACATGAGGAGATACACACCTATCCTAAACCACCAGAGAGCTGTTCACCAGGGGCAACTTTTGTTCTTGCAAACATTGCCACAGGTATTTATTTGTTCTTTATTTTTGATTATCTGTTTAATCTTTGATCCCCTTGAGAAGTAAACACAGGCTCCTGCAATGTCAAGAGTGTGAGATCCCTTGACATTGGGCTACACCCCCAGATCTGCCATATTTGCTTGACAGCAAACCAAAACTCAGAAACTCTTTACCTTGAAAGTATGCTGAATTTAGAACAAAAGAATGAATCAGGAAAATAAGGGCTATATCATAATTTAAGATTTAGGGTATTCTATTTTTATAAATTCCATCTTGAAAGCTTGAAATTTTAAATGTGCGTCAACATATGTTGAAAAAGTTAGCAGCTATAATTCTTTACTCAGCATCTCGCATCAAGCAAGAAACCATTCCAGAAGAAAATTGAATTTGAAAATTCTGTTTTATCTGCACTTTCCTTGTATATCCATATATGTCCCTGACTGAATGGGAGTGCTTTCTAAGTAAGTTCCTTTTTTTTCTGCATTCTTTTGAAGTGGTCTGACTAATTCAGGAAAGACTAGTAGAGACACAAAATATAACCTAAAGTTCTACAATTTAAAGTAAAAATATGTACTGTCATGTGCTATTTAAATACTGCTATTGTAGGAAAAAGGATTTGCTTTTCCCCCACATGTATATTAAGAGCATGGTTATGAAATTACATATTTTACTAGTTTGTTTTACATTTTTAAAATATCATTTCAGTTACCTTAAATTATTATGCACAAATTTATGACTTATTTTGAATGTCTAAATAGATTTACATTTTTTCTTCCAAATTCTTGAGTCAATGGCCAGGGAGATGGCTCAGTGGAATAAGTACTTCCCTGGCAAGCTCAAGTGCCTGAGTTCAATCCTTGGTTCCACAAAAAAAAAAGAAAATTCTTGAATCAAAGCTTGCACAATACAGTTTCAAATAAACTACTGAAAGTAAGACTTTGTTTATTATGAAACTATTAGTTTATTTTTTAATATTGAAAATATTTAGAACAATTTCACCATGTAAAATGAATATAATGCATTCCTTAATAGTATACTTTGTTGAAGAAATTCCAAAAATTAATATTAACTATCAAGTAAGTGTGACATTCATCTTTAAAAATTGAGTTGGAATGATTAAGATTTATGTCAACAGTATTTCTTATTAATAAATAAAATCTTTGTCATTTAAACCATTATATACAAAATTAATTCCCATGAAGTTCAAATATTTTCAGTGTAAAATTAATTTTGGAAATGTATATAATATATAGATGATTTCATAAATTTATATAATTATCTAACTCTCTTCATTACCCAGTATTAGAATGTTTACAGAAGCACAAAACCTATGTTATTCATGTCTGTAACTGCTCTCTGATCTAGCCAATGACTGATGCTTTTTATCTCTGAAAGCTCATCTTTAGGGCCAGACAGCTAACTCTGCAGAGTAAGCACCTGCTTAGGCAACCGCGGGGACCAGAGTTTGACTCGGCACCACATGCAGTGCCAGCTGAGCCAGACCACCGAGACAGGGTATGGTGGCCCACGCCTGTAATCCCAGTGCTGGGATGCTGACAGCAGGAGGATCACTGAGTCCAAGATGCCTAGTAATACCCTGTGCCAAATATATTTTAAAAAGTTGTAAATAAAAGAGACCTCATGGGAAAAAGAGAGAGAGGGACCCAACTGGTAGCTAGAAACAAAGCTTCTGAGAGATCAGTGAAAGGATTTTAGACTTTACTCATTCAAACAGTAGATACGGGCATTATCAAGACATGATCTAGGTGAGCAGATAGCTTCAACTCACATGAACTTCTGATTTCCTCCCAGATTGCCCATTGAGCAAACATAACAGGAAGTAGAGAAAATGTGCTTAGTATGATAGTCCATTCACAGAATTCTCCAACAAGATGGGCATAAGTCATATCTAAGGGGTCAAATAATAACATCTAGGATTGCAGTATATTCAGGCATTTTTCTTCCTTTTAGCTTCATTTGCAAGGATCACATGAATTCCTCTTTTAACCAGATCATTCTCTATGACCTAATCCAATCACACCTGAATCAAAACCAGGCTTGTTCAATGACATTCTCCTATAGCTAGGGTTTATCAGTGTATGAGGAGGGGACTACCATTACTATAAAAGTGTTTTTCAAATGATTCTTTAGATATAAAGAATAATATGTTTGTACTACTGGATGCTTCAAGTTCATCATGTCAAAACCAACAGGCATGTAGTATTATGGTCAATTGATTTTTGTAGTAAGATAAATCCAGTCATCCTCAATGTATCCTGTAGAAAGAAAAGCAATGTTGAAAGACTCTTCAGAGTAGATGGAGCTAGGAATATTCCCCAATGTGAGATTTAAAACACTATGATATGATTGAAAACCAGTGTGTGTATATTTTAGGTTCTTATACTTAAGTGTGTTTTAAGACTTCCCTTCTGTAATGTGTTCAGAAGTCTTACATGTGAAATGTAAATTTTAGACTTCATTTAATATTTCACTTGCTCATATTTCCATTAACAATTTTTCTGTCTATATTTATCAGTTGCCTCCTATATGTCAAAGAATTATTAAGGTGCTGACAAAATCAAAGCCTTTAGAGAATTTATTTCCCTTCATTTTATCTAAGGTTTTGATAGCCAGTTTAATAAAATATTAAAATACATTATTAATATTTTTAAAGGATTTGGCAGTGATAAATATCAAATATTATATTTTCTTTGTATAATTTCATTCCAACATTTGGACCATCAGGGGCCCTAGAAAACATTTATTGGAGATTTGTTCTAAAACATTCACATTTGCTAACAAATGGCTGTGTATGCTTTAGACCATATTTTAAATTACTTTGAAGCTTATCCAAATAACATATTCACTAAGTTACTTTTTAAAATGTATAATGAAATGTCTACAATTTTAATTTAAAATGTCATGTGCCAGGAGCTGGGGAGATAGTTCAGTGATCTAAGCACCTGCCTGGCAAGCACAAGGATTTCGATCCCATATACTGTGCAGAACTGGCACCAAGCCAGCCATGGAAACTCAGGGTGGTGTTGCATTCCTAAAATCCCAACGCTGGGGAGGCTGAAAACAAGAGGATCACTACGAGTCTGACCAGGAACTTCTCAAACCAGTGTTTACACTAACTCTATTGACTAATACGCTTATTTTGTCTGATGTGTAGTAATCTCAAATTCAAAATAAATCACAGTGTAACTAACACAAGGATAAATTTCTACATCAACAACTGGTTTTCTCTAAATTTTCTCATAGATTTTAGAATGAAACCCAAGAATTGAAAGGACAAATACTTTTTAAGCCATATAAGAATATAAATATTAGAATTTTAAAAAGTCATTCATGTGTAAATGATCGATTATCTACCATAGATAAATTTAAATCTAATTTATTATAAAAAACATATTTTAAATATGCTTTGGCTAGTGTCTCTGAGGTTTATAGTATTGTTCTGTTTTGTTGTTCTTTTTGAATTCCTTCCCCATGCAATGCATCACTGAAGAAAACCATATAGTTAAGAAGTATCATGATTCTAAAAATGGAAACACTACCATTAATATGGTATATACATGTTTCTTCCCTTAGATGATGTTTTATATATGATATGGAATATATAGAGAATGGTATATATTATAAATAGTTTATAACTATATATGAGAATGTTATATTGTATAAATATATGAGATTATTATTTGCTTCTGAATCAGGGCCAAGAGATTTTGTTCAGAGTCAAGTTGGTTTTGCAGCAAAAGGTCTCTAATTTTAATGCTTCTGGTTAGTGCATGTGCTAGAGTGTATTAGAACTGGGGTCACTAGATTGCCAAGATAAAACTCTGCATACAGGAGGAAGAGGTGGTATGGTACACTGGAGGGACAAACACCTAACAGCATGCATGAAAAACCATGCTGGATGTGTGGCTCTCCCAACTGGTAGATGGTAGCTGAGCAACTCACTGTTCACCAGTTTCTCTCATATTGAAGCGACATGCAGCTGTATGTCTCAGGAGGTTCCTGTAGTGTCTGAATGCTCGAAAGCTGTAAAATGCTTTCATAGGGCATGGCAACTGAAAAGTGCCACGTCAGCACTTTGTTCCCGCCTTTATTTTTAAGTGATCAATTTTAAGTAGTTTGGAAGACCTCTATCTGGTTCATTTCATTTTACTAAAATTGCAGATTTAATTATAAACTACTGTGTGCTTTTGATTTGTTGTTGTGCCATAATTGCTTCTATGTTCTAAAATAATCAAAAAATTCAATCTTTTATATTACTGCTATATTTTTGAATTTATATATCAGTTAATAAATTGGAACTTAAATAGATGATTCCTTATCCTCATGGTAGCATGTTGTCAGTTAATCTTTAGTTTTTAGCCTTATAATTTTTGAATTAAGGTAATTTCTCAAAAATGCCCTCTTTATTAATATATTATAACATTTAAGATATGTTATATCATATATCATATATGATATTTATCATATCATATATATTCTTAAAACTCACACTTAATATTGTTCATTAAAAGAATTGGGATGTGCTTATGTAATCTGATACAAATTAAGATACTATTTTAATATCTAACAAGAAAGTAATTACACCTTAGTTTGTGGATACTTAGATGAATGCTCTTTTCTTCCCCTCTGTTGAAGAAATCTATATAGTTTGCTCTTCTGTTCATTGAATGACTAAATATTCAACATTCATCCACAATTTTTTAAGAAGAGTTTTGTTTCATTTCTTCATAATTTTAGTTTCTGCTAGGCTGGGTCCAAACAAGTAATGGCCTGACCAGGAAGGAGATGAAGATTCCTGGCTCATAAGAGCCAAGAAATAGATGGAGGAGTAGGAGTATTCCATTGTGTGAATATACCACAACTTATTTCAGTATGTATAGACAGTTAAGTAATAACAACTATATTACAAATGAAAATGCTGCTAATATTTTAATAGCATATAGCTATTTTGTGTCTCTATGAGTAGGATTAATGCAAGATTTTTTTGTCCTTGGAAATATTTGTACTTTAAACTGATTAATCTTTTGATCTCTGGCAACATATAACAAACATTCCCCATAACCTGGTGCACTGAGCTAGCTACCGAGACCAGGAGTGGTAGTACATGCCTATAACCCTAGTGCTGGGGAGGCTGAAAAATCCTATTGCTGTGAGTCTGAGCTGTGTAGTGAGACCTTATACCAAATATAATAATAATAATAATAATAATAATAATAATAATAATAATTAATAATAATGTGGTTAATCTTTCTTATAAGGCTGTCCAGTATATTTAAGAATTATTTTATATACTGATGTACCAACTCTGCATGATGGATATATTCATTGTACACCATAAAAATTTTCAAACAAAAATATACAGATAAAAATGGAGACTGTTCATAAGCATTGCTAGCCTCTAATCATGTTTCTTTTTTTAAATTTATTTTTATTTTATTGAAGTACAAATATCAATCAGAGAGTTTTAAGACACCTTAACAAGACAGATTCAATAAAATAATATATTGCAAACTGTTTTTATAATGTTTTGGTATCGTACAAGGTGCATACATGATATTATACTTACAGACATTATTATCGCAGATGTCTCTTATCAGTAAATTAAGAGTGAAGCTGCTTACTTATCTTATTTTTTATACCTGAATTATGATCAAATGACACAAAGAAGGCCACTATATATTGGTCAGGGGAAAAATTCAAGAGCAAGAAGTAACACTCATAAATATTTATGCACCAAACACAGGAGCACCCAACTATGTAAGACAAATCTTAAGGGACATGAAAAACTTAATGTCTAAGAACACAATCTTAACAGGAGATCTTAACACACCCTTATCTCAAAAAGATAGGTAAACCAGACAAAAAATTAGCAAGGAAGTTGCAGAACTGAACCACAAATGGACCTGGTGGACATATGCAGAGTGTTCTACCCAACCACAGCTGAATACACATTTTTTTCAGCTGCACATGGGTCATTTTCCAAAATAGACCACATACTAGTCCAGAGGTCATGGCTAATTATATGCAAGAAAATAGAAATTATCCCATGCATACTATCTGACCACAATGCAATGAAATTCTAATCATGTTTCAAAACGATGGGCAGGTCTTTTCCCAGGTTGAGAAATACTGAACATTTGAATGTCAGGGTTAGGATTTTCATTACTCTTATTTAGTAGACGAGTAGACAGTTCCAAAATATTTTCTCAGTGATTACACTAATTTTCAACACTACTAACATTCTATAAATGATTTATTTGATTTAAAAATTAAAAGAAACCTTGTCCTAGGAGCCAGCAAGATACCTTAGCGGACTAAAGCACCTGCTTAGGCAAGCTTAGGCAAATGCAGAGACCAGGGTTCGATCCCCAGCACCACATGCCATGCCAGCCTTGACCCCAGGGCGGGCTGAGTTGGCCAGAGTTGAGACATGGTGGTGCATGCCTGTAATCCCAACACTGGGGAGGCTGAAAGCAAGAGGATCATCATGAGTTCAAGCTGTATAGCGAGACTTTGTAACAACCAAATATATTTAAAAAAAATTGTCCCAACTAAATGTTTTTCACTTATATGGATATAAATTTATCAAAATATGTGGGTACTTCATGTCTTATTTTGTGTATAATTTCTACTTTTTTGATGGCTAATGAAGTTAAGAACCTAATTCTGTGCTTATTAGTTGAGGAACCAAGTTTTTAAGTGTCTTTTCTAATGTTTTACTTCATGTGAAGATTTTTTTAAAATTTTGTTCCTGATTTATTTCCTACAAAGTGTTAAGATTTTTTTAAAAGAGCCCATTATGAGAATTGTACTGAGAAATAGCTGGCAAATTATTTTTCTAATTTTGTAGGTCATTTCTTTACTATATTTTTTCATTGCTGTGCAGAAACTTTTTTATTTGATATGGTCCATTTGTTGATTTTTGGTATTAAACTTTGAACTATTCAGATTCTCTATTCTGAAAATCCTTGATACAACTGTTTTAAAGAATTTTACTATTATATATGTCCCAGCAGATTGCTTCTGTTTAATTATTTAGGTCTTTCATCCATTCTGATCTTTGCTCAGTACATGATGAGATGTTCAGTACATGTGCATAGCCAGTATGCCCTGCATAACTGCTTGGAGAAGCTCTCTTTCCTCCAGGGTACTCTTTCGGCATGTTTGGCAAATATCAAATAGCTGCCTGTGCCTTGGGTTATTTATGGATCCTCTTTACTGCTATGTTGATTCTCATGTATGCTTTTATGCCAGGAGCTTGCTGTTTTTGGCTACTCAAGATTTGTAATGTAACTGCAAATCCGGGTGATCAAGGCTTATGGTTTGCTTTTGTGACAGGAATGTTTTGTGCTTCTGTGCATCTTCTGTCCTGTGCTTTTCAGGATTATTTCACTTAAGTCCTACGAGGGATTCTGCTGCTACTTTGATGGGTATTGATTTAAATCTATATATAAATTTTGGAAATATGGCCATTTTGATAGTTTGGGTTCTGACTATAGAGAAAACGGGATATCATTTCATTTTCAGATGTTCTCTCATATATAACTAGGTTTTAAGAGTACTATAGTACTATATTTTTATTATAGAGTTCTTTCAATTGTTTGATTCAGTTAGATCCTCAGCATTTTAATTTTTCTTTTATGATTTTCAATGGTATTGTTTTCTTATTCTTTATTCTCAGTAAGTTCGTTCTTAGTGTACAGAAATTCTACTTTTTGTGCAGATGTTGTATCCTATTAGTTTGTTGAATTTGTTTATTAATTCCAGGAATCTTTGTTGGAATTCTCTGTTTATTCATCATAGAGAATAGTACCTCCTGTTGATAAACATAAATAGGAATCTATTTCTTTTTTTCAATTTTTTTCTTGTCTCAGTGCTCTATTAAATGTTTCATGTTCTATGGTGAATAGAAGAGCTGACCTTGGAAATCCTTATCTCATTCCTGATTTGAAGGACAGCTTGAGATTTTCCCCATGTAATTTGATGGTGGAAGTAGGTTTGTCAAAACTGACATTTCAGATTAAAATGAGGTCCCTTCATTTCTATTTTTCTTCAGGATTGCTTTTTTTAAATCATTAAGTATTATTTTATGTTAAAGGTTTTTTCTGAATGAAGATAAGGCTGTGAGTTGTTTCCTTGTTTCTGTTTGTGTGATGTCTTACGTATATTCATTTGTATGTATTGACATATTTTTAGTCAATACTAAAAAGAGTATAATCTTTTTGATGATTTTTGTATGTTCTTTGCCAGTATCTTTTGAGATTTTTTTTTCCATGTTCCTTAAAGAAAGTGTGTTGGCTTGATCTTTTGGAATCAGGGAAATACTAGCTTCTAGGAAAGGCTTTGGGAATGCTATTTGCCTTTGAATTCTGTTAAAGTGTATGGGGAACATTGGTGTTTGATCTTCCCTAAAATTTTTTGTAGAATTAAGAAATAAATCCATTTGGACATGGGCTTTTGCTATTTTGTGGGATTTTTACTACTCACTCAATTTCATAGCCTCTTAATGGGATACTTGGATTTTTATAACTGTTTGCTCAGGTTTCATAGTTGATATGTAATTAGGAATCTATACATTTCTTCTTAGTCCTCAGATTTATTTATTTATTTATTTTTCCCAATACAGGGTCTCATTATGAAGTTCATACATGTATTGATTCTCCTGCCTCAGCCTCCCTAGTGCTGAGATTACAGTCATGCGCCATGATTCCTGGCGTTCTGGGGCTGGTACTGCATGTGATACTGGGAAGTGAACTTGAGACCTAGTGTTTTCCAGGCAAGTGCTTATGCCACTGAGCTATCTCTCTAGCCCTGCACTTCATTGAAATACTGGTTTGGGACATACAATCTTCTAGATGTAGGCAGTATCCACTGGGATTTCACCTTTTTCATTTCTAAGTGTATTAATCTGAGTCTTTTTATTTTCCATTTCTTTCCTCATGTTTGATTTTGCTTTTGTCTTTATTTTTGTAAGGTTGACTATCTAGTCTTTTAAAGACCAAGCTCTTTATGTCACTTATTATGTGCATGACTTTATGGTTTTAATCTCATTAAGTTTTGCTAGG
The DNA here is from genome assembly GCA_004027165.1 of Ctenomys sociabilis. Lineage (NCBI taxonomy): Eukaryota > Metazoa > Chordata > Mammalia > Rodentia > Ctenomyidae > Ctenomys > Ctenomys sociabilis. The sequence goes on from PVKA01033341.1 coordinate 18,627, forward strand.
AGCTTCATCATTTTTCTCTTTGTACTAGCTTTGTATTTGGATTATTGCACTTTCTCCAGGACCTTGAGGTGCAGCACTAGGTTATTTCTGTGGGGTTCTCTGCTGTACTACGGTGGGCGTTGACAGCTATATTCTTTCTGCTTGGTCCTGGGTCCACTGCTTCCCACAAGGGCTGCTAGTTTGTACTGGATATTTCTTTAATTCAAAGAACTGTGTTATTCCTTGATTTATTCTTTGAACATTGATTATTGAAGACTGCATTTGGTTGGATTTACTCAAATTTTGTGGGACTGTTTTGCCATAGAAGTCTAATTTCATTGGGCTATGATCTCATGATACACATGATAAAATTCTGGTGGTTTTGTATCTTTAAGCCTTCTTTATTGACTCTTACGTGCTCTATTTTGCAGACAGTTCTATATGCTGACAAGAAGACTATGTACTCTGTTATTGAGTGGAAAACTATGTATGTACTTACCAAGATCTTTTTTTTTGAAAGTTCGATTCAACTTTGATATTTCTTTGTTTAATTTTGTGTACAGTCAATCTATTTTCATTTAATTTTAGACTAAGTTTTTGGACTAGTTTCTCAGCTACTTATGTAGTACTAAAATTTAATACATACCCCATAAACAAAGTCAGCTATCCAATGGGATAAAAAGCAAAAGGAACTGTGATGTGTGGTATATATGTACTGTCTTAGTTACTTTCTCAGTGCTGAGACAAAATAACAAACACAGAAAGTTGAAAGAGTTAAGGTTTATTTGCCTCATGGCTTTTAGGGGCTTCAGTCCACAACTGGCTGGTACCAAGGCCAGGTGGCATAGGAGACAGCCATCACAGGGGAGAGACACACATCGTAGAGGAGGGACAGCTCATGATGGCAAGAATGTGGCAATGCAGGCAAGGACATTGGCAGGTTCTTTCTGCCCCTTTATACTTTCTCTAAGCTACTGGGTTTAAGGGGTGCCTAACAAATCGGCAGACTGATTTAATAAGTACACATTTTTAATCTCAGCATCACACACTCTAGATTCAGCCACCTCTGGAGAAGCTCTACCTGCAACTACGTGAATCTTTTGGGAGAATTTGATATAAACCATATTATGTACCAAGTCCCCACAATGAACATAATCATTATGCACTACAAATATGTAATAAAAAAAGACCAAGGAGTAGGTACTGGATAGATGGCAGGAAGGGGATGGGGAAAATGGTGCATAAAAACAATTAAGACAAGGTATGGGACCAGTGAGATAGCTCAGCGATCTAAAGTGCCTGCTTAGGCAGGCTTTAGATGCAGGAACCGCTGCTCAATCACTAGCACCACATGCCCTGACAGCTACCGCACCCTCAGGGCAGATGAACCAGCCACAGAGTCTGGGCATAGTGGTGCATATATGTGCTGGGGAGGCTGAAAACAGGAGAATTACTGTGAGTCTGAGCTCCATATTGAGACTTTGTGTGAAATACAATAATAAAAAAGGCATATACAAATAATAATTCCACACTCTTAATTTAATAACTATGTGCTACAAATATGAACTAATATTAAAGTAAGAAAATGAGTAATAAAACTATATACTACAGTGCTAGATATATAGCATGAACTTAAAATGATATTTTTGAAAAACACAGTTGTCCGTCTATGTTTTATGAAACAGCAATCTCTGCTTTTTGAAATAGTTAATTGAATCTAAGTGAAAATCCAGTATGAATAACCAAATAATTATTATTATTGATCCAGACAATAAATGCATCTAATAATGCATCTATTTTTGCCAGCTCAGCCCACCTGGATGCAGGGCTGATGCTGTATGTGGTGCCAGGGATCGAACCACAGTCCCTGCACTCTTGCTTAAGAGTACCTAAGCAGACACTTTAGACCACTGAGCTATCTCACAGGCCCAAATACATTTGGACTTGGTAGCAAAGTCCTTGTCTTCTCTATGAACTAAGAAAGTAGCTGTGTATCTATTATTTCTTGTATATAGATCTTGTACTCTGAGTAACCACTACAAAGACAATAATATACAATGTATTAATTATTGTAACTGTTCTCCTCACCTGTCTTGGAACTGTTTCATTGCTATTTTATCTTTTTTTCTCAATAAAATAAATTAAAAAAATAAAGGAACAAAGTCCCTGTTTTGCAAATGTTTTCTAGAGAATCAAAAGAAAGACATATCTGAGAATGGAGAGAAGCTTTGCTAGAAAAGAATAGTTCTCAATTTAAAAAGTATAGAAATTATACATAATTCCCTGCAGGTAAGGGTGCATTGTTCTTCTTTCTTTTTTTTTTTTTTGTTGGAACTGGGGATTGAACTCAGGCCCTTGAGCTTGCCAGGGAAGCACTTATTCTACTGAGCCATCTCCCAAGAGCCCTACATGTTATTCTTTGTAATAAAATAAGTAGTGAAATAAAGTTTTCATTTAGTCTCATATCAATTGTTTTCAAAATATTTTTTAAAAAATGAATTACTTTTCATAACATGTTTTCTTGACCTTATCCATTACAACTTTTTCTGAAATTGTTTTTTTGGAAAGAAATGATTTTTCAGTTTATTTTTCTTTATTATAGAATTCAAGAAACTCACACTGGCTGAGCTCTTTTCTCTCATTTAGTCTCTTTTCTTCTTTTTATTTTTTTGTCTTTTTGAGACACGGTCTCACTATGCAGTTCAGGCTGGCCTTAAGCTTACTTTGTAGCTCAGGCTGGTCTCAAACTCGCAACAATCCTCCTGCCTCAGCCTCCCGAGTGCTGGGATTACAGGCCTGCGCCACCACGCCCGGCTACTAGTCTCCTTTCTAAGTGCATTAATCTACTTTCTTTTTTAAATATATATTGGGTTTTTTTTTCTGTATTCAGGAGAGGGTCTATAGGGTCTCACTACACAGATTGGATTTGTAGTGATCCGAGTGTGTTCAGCTTCCCAAGTGCTGGGATTACAGGCGCACACCACCACTCCCAGGCTCAGTGGCCATTGCAGCTCTCCTGGTTGCCAGGCCAGCACAGCAGGCCTAGGTATCAAACCCCCAGCCCCTTTGTCTGCCTAAGCATGTGCTTTAATCCGCTTATCTATCAGGCCAGCCCTAATCTACTTTAAGCAAAAAACAGAGACCCACTTATCTCTCAGGGTGGACACTGGATGCTTTGGTCACCCAATGACAACTAGCTGAAGTTTAAGCGAAATATGTTTTCTGTAACAGATGAGTGCCATCTAAATACCAGCTCACCATGAGGAATATAGTCATTATGCACTGTGAATGTGTGCTAATTTTAAACACATTTAAAAAATTGAAATTTAAAATGTAAGTCTTACTTTCCCCTTCCTAAATTTCTCAGAACCTGTTTGTTTTACAAGTAAATGTAGTATGTAAATGTTGCCTGTGTGCAGTAGATTATTACAGATACAATATTGTGAAAGCAAGTGTTCTGTATTTTTATGTTAGGAGTAACACAGTGTCCAAGATGCCTTACAAGGAGCATAGATTTAGTAAAACCCTAAGAAACCTCCACTGAGAAGGTAGGCGGCTGCAGAGCCTCTCACGCTACTTGCATGCTGTGCTGTTGTGAGCTTTCAGGACATCCACACACCTGCAGAAACACCCCGGTTCTCAGTGCATGCATCAAATAATGCTAATAACTATCCTTCATGGGTTGTGCTCTTTATTTCTGCTCTTTTATGTTTTCTTTTGTTCCTGAGCACTGAAATTTTTCAATAAAAGCTTCAAAGCTCATAGCAAATAACAAACATAACCATGTGTACTTTCATTAATTTTTAGTAGTTTATATCAAAGGCAATCTATCACATTTGCCTACAGTTCATCTGAACTAAATAACTGAAGTGATTATGGGGTAAATATTAGTACAAACCAGGACCTACATTTTCCCCCATCAATAATCTACTAGTATTGACCAATAACATTTTATAAAAATGTATTTTATAATACCTTTAAAGGCTGAAGTCGGAGGACATAGAGATGTACTTCAAAAGTTTGATGAGATATCCAGAAAATTGTCTTTTCCTTCAATTTAAGAAGATATAAATCTTTGATTTGGCTTCCAATAAAGTTCTTATTGCTTCTAAACAATATAGCTTTCTCTCCAATAAGATTTAGACCTTGAGAGGGGGAATGAAAGTTAAATAATATGAAATATAAAAACAGAAAACATATACATAGACTTCTTGGTAATGATACTGTATATGAACTTCAGATAGATTCTGTAACCCTTTTTATGTCTAACCCATATTTTTCTTGTTGTCTTAAATGTAAGTTAGAATATCATCTTTTATTTCCAAACTTGGCTCATTAATCATAAAATCTTCTACCCTATACATAACATCAAGCATTTGTATAATAAGAAATTCCATTTATTTTGTATGCATATACAATGTACATTGTCTTCATGTCTTTATTTAGACTCAGAAGTCTTTAAGAACATTGCTTATATATTAATATTTATTTATAATTGTTATTTATTCTTAAGGTTCAGAGATAAACTTATCCAGAATAAGCAATAAATGTAAGGTATCATTTTACATAAATTTGTTATAAAGCTTATTGTAACACTAAAATATTTCATGATTATCCTGATTACATATGTTTTGCTAACAAATGTCATTTTCTTTTCAGAACTGTTTTTATGATATAAAGAAATAAATGGGTGAATGAGGGTCAGAAGGGTCGTGGTGCTTCTTCCAAAAGTCTTAGTCATCAGCATTTATTTGCTGTTTGCTTTCTGGATCATTCAGTGCTCTCTGGGGAACACAATACAGAATAAGATACAGATTTACAGGGAAGGCGTACCAGGCCTGCCTGTGCAAAGCAGAAAGGCTGTGTGACGCTGCACTAGAGATCTAAAACAGCCAGCCAGAGGACGAAGACCTGGAAAGCCTGTGAAGGAATGCGGAGGACTTTCAACTGAAGAGGACAGGAGGTGGGAGGCCAAGGTGAGGGAAAGGACTGGGGCTCATCCAAGCGAGCAGAGCGAGCCTGCCTTCTTCCTTTTCCTTTTCCTTCCATGCAGGCTGCAAGCCTAGTGGTTGGTGCCATTCACTTCCAGGGTGTATCTTCTGTCTCCATTAAATCCACTCAGTCACACCCAGAGCTGCGCTAAGCCCATCAGTGGCATGCTTCTCTACTTAAGTTGCTATGGTGATCAATTATCACCCAATCTTGACCTCATCTTACTTCACTCAAGTTGGCAGGCAGAGAGAACGCTTGATATGTACATCCTGCAGATAGCATCCTGTGTAAAATCCCAAGATACTAGGTAGACAGTCACACTCTCCAATGGAATGTCACTATGATACCGTTTCTAAAGATGGTTCCCATATTTACCATTTCCCATCTTGAATTTAATTTGGTTAACAAATTAATTTTTTTTTTTTTTTTTTTTTTGGCAGGACCAGGGATTGAACTCAGGCCCTTGTGCTTGCCAGGGAAGCACTTATTCCACTGAGCCATCTCCCTGGCCCCTAACAAATTAAATTAACTAGATATTGCAGTACAGGTTCTCCTATGTCCTGAGTCTTCGCTGTACTGCAATGTCATGAGACTCAGGTGAGCTCCAAATTTTCTGAGCAAGGAGATTGTGGAGCCACAGAGGAAAGAGATTGAAGTTCTATAGTGTGCCTGGGGAGAGTCGCATGGAGAGAAAACTTTTTCTCAGGCTCTCACAGAGAGCAATCTGGTCAAGCATTGGCCATGACTCATCCACATGGATGACACAGACAAAGGAACTACAGAATAATGTACAGGACTACAAGATAAACCCTGAGAAGACTTCAATGACCACATAGGAAATATAAAGTTCATGTGTTGGTATATAAGTTTTGATCTACCTAGGTCT
>PVKA01033342.1:0-24481 GCA_004027165.1 Ctenomys sociabilis
TTTTTTTTTTTTTTTTTTTTTTTTTTTTTTTTTTTTTTTTTTTTTTTTTTTTTTTTTTTTTTTTTTTTTTTTTTTTTTTTTTTTTTGGTCTTTTCGAGACAGGGTCTCACTGCAGTTCAGGCTGGCCTTAAGCTCACTTTGTAGCTCAGGCTGGTCTCGAACTCACCAACAATCCTCCTGCCTCAGCCTCCCCAGTGCTGGGATTACAGGCATGCGCCACCATGCCCAGCTCAATCATGCTATTTTTACCTTGAAGTCATATAGTCATGTACCAAACCCTGTGAAACCACAAGCCAGAAATAAATATCTTCTGTTTTAACTCCCAGGAGTAAGGTATGGATAAAATTAGCATTAAATACATTAATTATTACTTGTTTCACTTTCTAAGGTTATCTCTACAAGAATATAGGATATATAATTGCCTACTGAGTAGAGGAAAAGGATGAAGTGAAAATACAGAAAATGGATCCTAAAGAAAAGCAAAAGGAGAGAAAAATTGACACAACAGAGAGTGGAAGTAGGTATAAAAAGTAAAGCCATATTAATATGCTGAGCTGTAACAGGCCCAAGTCAACAACTTCCGTTACTGCCAGTTGTGTGACTAACCCACTACTATTATACTGGACTATATTGGATTACTCTATTGAATTCATGCACTTATAGTATATGAACAGCAATGGAATACACATCTCTGTCAAAAGTAAACAAAAAAGGGGATATAAATCAAGGGCCATTTTGTAGTAGAAAAATATATTATATATATCTGTATATACAAAATAGCATAAATATATAGCTACTTTCTCTTAGTTCAGTGAGAAGAAAGTTTTGAACTAATAGTGTTTAGACAAGATATCATGTCTGCATCTTCTACTAGGCATAACTACTACAAAGATAACAATATGAAAGGTATTAATTATTGTAACTGTACTACTAACTTGTTTTAAAACTATATCATTGCTACTTCTTTCTCAATAAAATTAATTTTAAAAAAAGGAGAGTGGAATTAAATCTACCTATAAAATTGCAATAAGTATAAATAGAGTAAAAATCCCCATTACAAGATAAAGATCATTTAATAAGACTTTTAAAAGACTTAAAATTATCCATTTATAGGAAGCATATATAAAGCTTAAATATATAGGAGGATTGAAAATAAAAGGATGATAAAAATTATATGGGGCAGCAGGAACCAGGGTTCAGTCCCTGGCATGCAGTGCCAGTAAATGAGACTAGGTGTTGGTGGCGTGTGCCTGTAATTCAGTGCTTGGGAGGCTGAAAATAAGAGGCTCACTATGAATCTGATCTGTGCAGTGAGACCCTGTAGACCCTGTACTAAATACATAAAAAATTATATGAGGCAGATACCAAATGACAAATGAATGACAGGCAAGCATGCATCAAAGCAATTACACAAATAATATATACAATATCTAGCCTTTTGTAACTTCTGTTTTTCTCTACTTGAAACAGTTAAGGGCTTTGTATCTTTTTTCACTTGTACAGACAGGTCTGTGGAAATGTCTCGAGAGTCTTGACAAGCATTTTCTTTAGGGAAACTTTCCTTCAGACCCAGCTGAAGAGTCACTGCCTCACAAACTGTCCTGATTCTAGGGGTTTGACACTGGGGACATGGCTGGCATGGCCTGTGGTGCCAGGGATTGAACTCTGGTCCCTGTGCTTGCCTAAGCAGGTGCTTAGTCTGCTGAGCTATCTCGCCAGTGCCTGTTAATCTTAATTGTCACCTCTACTGGATTCTGAGGAAAGGTGGTTCGATCACGGGATTTCTATCCTCATCAGTGGGCCCACTGATGTTGGCAGTTGAGTGTGCTGTTAGGAAGAGGGACCCAGGTGGGAGTGTCCCCGGATGAGATTACTTAGGTGTACACACACTGAGCCATGGGGGACTCCAAAAGTGAGAAGCCAGGAAGGGGGAGGAGACCAATCAGAAGCAGCTGGGAAGTAGAAGTCAATAAAAACTGAAAGAAAACTAAGAGAGTGCGACAGAAGAGCAGTCACAGGAAGACAGTGTTAATTTGAGGTGGGAACAACCACTGCGTCAAGTACTGCCAGTGGAGATGAGCTCTGAGAATGGGCCGACGTCATCTGAACACTTCGGTGACTTTTCTTCTTTGATTTTTCCTACATTTTAACACCTCGACCAGAGTCCTCGGCATTTGTTAATATTCTTGCAGGAAGGAGAGGGATCAACCCTCACCCTGGCAACCCCCATCTAATTCTAAGTATATCATTAGACCTAGAATGAAAAAAAAAAAAAAGATTAAAGAATTAGAATGTGCTAGAGGCCTTGTATCTGTTGGTAGCCATTTAACCTACCCCATAGTGGCATCCTGGTGTCAAGCAGCTGTGTATATTTTAAAAAAGCCCATCTGAATGCTCCAGAGGGCTTTTTATATCATGAGTTAGAACTGCCTGCAAGATCTGATTGGCCCAATTCCACAAAGAGGCTTCCAATAGGTTTTAAAGCCTTCTGTCTCATTTCTTTATGCATTTGTTATTAGTTCCATAAATAACAAATGGAAGAATTATCCAGTCTCTAATTTGCCTTTTTTTTTAATCAAGTGGGATTCATGTTTTAATAAATTGCCATTTTTTTGTTATTGAATATGTGCTATACTATGCCTGTAATTCAAACATAAAAACGATTTTTATTGTAGTATCTGTTTCCTTACCCATACATATGCTCTCCAGTGATAGCTTTCGCCATGATGTTTGCTCATTTATTGCTTGCCTCATCCCACTCCTGTGGATGTCTCCTAGGAAAATGTTTGTTTTCTTCCTCAACAATTTCACTTAAAAATTCATAGTTATTAAAAAAAAGTTCATAGTTATTTTTCTCTCATTGTAAGAGTAATAACTGTTGCCCTTTAAAGATCCCTAATCTTTTTTTCTTTTTAAAGAGTACTGTTAGCTTTGCTACGTAAATGGTTTTGGTTAGTATTATTGTGTTTTATATTTTCAGGATCTGTTGAGCTCAGCGCTAGGAAATTGCTGATATTTGGCCATTTTGGTTACAGAAATGGTGATATTAAGTGCTTTAGCCTATTACATTTGTTGGTATTAATAATAATTCTAATGCTTATATGTTAAATTGCTGGCTTTTAGGTGCCCCAGATGAATACAGGAAGAGCTCGAGTACTGTGCCGACACCTGATCCCATGTGCTGCCTTTTCTCAGAGAATTACTTTCCAAGCTTCCACTCCCTCTCCTTTAACTTTTCAGAGCCAGAGGCCATATCTTACTCTCTAGCTTTTCTGGCATTATGTTCTAAAATTGGTACAACCCACGTGAAAATGGCAATGAAGCTTCACTTTTGGAAAAAAGAAATGTATTTGGATATGGATGTTGAAGGGATGTTAGCTTGATAATCCCCTCATGGATATTAGCAGCAACTGTGCATTTTACTGAGGGCAGTCTGCCCACCGGTCTTCCCACTTCCTTCTCACGCCTTTCTCACTATCCAAGGAGGTGGCGTGTTCAGTCCAACCCTTGGTTTCCCTTTTCTGTCCCTGTCATTGGCACCTTCTTTCAGACCCCTCTTTCCAGGTGTTTAATAATAATGACGCTTTCACTTGCAGAGGATTTTGTGCCAAGGACTGTGCATTCTATGTGAAGTTGCTCCTTTCGTTTTCCCTACTTTCCAGTGGTTATAATAATTGCCATTAATACGCTCACTTTAGAGATGAGGCAGGACCAGATATACAATTGTAAGGTCCTCATTCAAAATGACAATGAAGAGCTTCCTTTTTTTTGAAAATTACTGAAAATTTCAAGTAAGGGACCGAAGAACACTTTCAGCTCCAGGCTGTGCACGGATGTGCAGGTTGTCTGTCCAGGGAGCTGGTCCCCAGGGGAGGAGTTGTAGGCAAGTGAAGGGCAGTGAAAAATCTCATGTTTAGGGCATGGTGAACTTGTGTTCAGCCCAGGGCCACAGGCGCCCAAGGCTGGCTTGCCTAACTGCTCTGTAGCACCAAGATAATCTCTGGATTGACTTCTTTTTTCTGGCTTTCTTTGTTCTACTCCATCTGATCAGCAGAGTGATCTTTTAAAATCTTTAATCTGAGCAAGTCATGTGGTATACAACTGTAATCCCAGTTCATGAGAGTTTGAGGCAGGAGGATTACAAGTTCATGGCCAGTCTGGGATATGTAAGGAGTTCAAAGCTAGCCTGGCTTTTAATACTGCCTCAAAAAACCAACCAAATAGAACAGAAACCACACCCCAACTTAAATCTGACTACACTGATCTGTTGTGGAGCTCTCTTCTATGCAACTTCCCTTAAATAAAACCCAAACAGATTCCATAGAACCCAATTCCACAGAATCCACAGAACTCAGTTCTTTGGCCAATCTGTGGGTTCCATGTTTGTGACTTCTATACCTGGGGATTCTACAACCACAGAGTCAAACAACCTCTGTCAAAAATATTCAGAAACAGAATTGCATCTGTATTGAATAGTATTGAATTTTTTCTTATAAACAAAAAACAATTATTTATATAATATTTACATGGTATAGTATTAGATGTTACAAATAGTCTAAAGTGATTTAAAAAGTATATTGGAGGTGTGCATATGTTATATGCAGATACTACATTATTTTATAAGAATAATTTTACTTGAACATCTGCACATATTGGTACCTATGGAGGATCTAGAGCCAATCCTTCGTGGATACTGAAGGATGGCTGTGTTTTGATCATTCTGAGCAGCTTAAGGGTTCCACACATGCCACTCTCCTTCATGGCTCTGTGGTTTTTCACGGGGTAGTCTCTTCCCTGGCTTGATGCACTTCAGCTGCCTAGAAAACCCATATTCATTCTTGAATATGCAGTGTAATAGTTCTTCCTGTCCAAAGCTTGTTGGGATCATTCTGGCAGTGTTGGTGCCTCCTCTCTCTATGCCATCAATACCCCTACTTCATGCTTATTTAAGTGCTTGCTCCATGATATGACAGTTATTTGTTTTTCATTCTTTCCTACCAAACTGAACTTTACATGACAGGGACAGCATGTATCTATAATTTGTGTCCCCCAAGCCTGGCCCATGGCTTGGCACGGCAGTGTATTAGATCAATGTTGATTGTGTTGACTTAGATTCAGGACCTACCTAAGGAGGGACATGATGAGAGTTGAAAGCATTGAGTGTTAGCGGTGGACTCCAAGTCCAACTGAAGTAGCAGCCTGGAAAGATGAGGTTAGTTGGGTGCTCCTGCTAGTTCTGTTTGTATTCATCTGGGACAAGGGCAATGGGAACAGGAAGGTCCAGGCTTTCGTGTCTCTGAGATCCCCTCCGATCATGACGCGAGAGCCTGTCAATATCAGGAAAATATTTTCTTCCTTCTTCCCTAAGTAGTTAGTACCTCAAAGACAATTCCACTGTAATGCAATGAGATAATAGAAATTAAATAAAATTAATAAAATAGAAATTTCAAAACTCAGCATATTTGCATAATCAATCCAAATAATTCTTTTAACTTACCACTTTTTGTTTAGTAGCTATATGGCTTTTATCTCCCCTGTTTGCCAGGACCACTGCATATGTGAACTGCAGTGACCTGGCCATCATCACAGGTGTGGATCCTACTGATGGAGGAAAGGTGATGTCCATTTGCTTTAAGAATTTCCCTCATTGGGACTGGGGAGATAGCTCAGTAGAATAAGCACTTGTCTGGTAAGTTCAAGGGCCTAAGTTCAATCCCCAGCTTCACAAAAAAAAAAAAAAAAAAAAAAGAATTTTCTCTATTGGTCCTTCTATGACCTGTCTCCCTGTAGCCATACCCTTCCTGTCCCTGAGCTTCTTTCAATGGAAAATATTCCTTTGAAATTTTAATTTCTAAAATAGATCACCAGTATGTTGAAAGCCCTTCTCAAACTCTTTCGAAGTTTTGACTCTGATGATCTATCTATCTCATTCCTGAAATGAGGAGTGGGCATTTGCCCCTCTTCCTTGCCCTGTGGTGACTCGGACTTCTCCCCAGGGTCTCCGGTACATTTAGAATCATGCTCTGGAAGATTATTACTAGAATGGTACCTGCTGATGTCATTGCTCTTGTTCTTATTACTATTACTCCTTCTGTGATTATGATGTATGGGGTGAAGCAGCGTGGCTACAGAAGGGCACCATCAATTCAGAACAGACCTCGGAACTCAGAGGCATAAGTGTCAGATTTAACGAGTAATACGAGGTGTGCAAGGAAATCAGAATTTTAGATAAATAACAAATTTTAAGCATGCTCACACAATACAGGACTTGGCTCTTCTCCTAAAACACTATTTGTTATTCAGTTTCCATGTGCTTCAGTCTCCCTCAATCTGAACTGTTCTCTTTGACTTTGATGGCCTGACCTGGACACATTATTTTTGAAAATAACGGGCCAGTTAATCGGTAGAACATTTGTAAAGTTGGGTTTATCTGATGCAGTTTCACAATTAAATTCTGACTACATTCAGCCATAAAGGAGGGCAAACTTGAGAGACTTGTAGGTAAATAGATGCACTGAGTCCCTAATGCTAAGCAAAATAAATCAGACACACAAGCTTCTTCTGTGAGAAACCCAAGATATAAATAAGGAGCAAATAAAAGACAGAAAATAGGAAGTACAGTGATCTTTTTTAAAGGGGAAGGGAAAAAGATGGAGGGAGGGAAAAGGAGGAAAGGGGGAAAGAAAGAAGAAAGAGAACTAAAAAATGCAGCTAGAGCTTTTGTAAATGGGAAGGGGAATAAGAATTGGAGGGGACAGGGAAAGATGGTAGGGGGAGGGGACAACAAAGAATTAAGATACATTATGCAAACAAACTCCCCACAATACATAGAATCGTTCTATAATGCAAACATGTACTAATACAAGCTCATACTGAACTTTTGTGCATGTGTTCTATCACGTATCAGGTAATTTTGATTTGTTCCATTCACTGTAGTCACTTGACTAAGGTGGGTCTGCTTGGATTTTATACAGTAAAGTCACTCCCTATGCACTTCTCTTCATGGTGCTGGGGATTAAGTCCAGGGTCTTCTGCATGTTACGAAACTGCTCTACACTGAGTTATATCCCTGGGCCTTTATTTATTTATTTTTGTTTTGTTTTGTTTGTATTTTTAGTAAGGGCTTACAGGGTCTCCAGGGTCTCGCTACACAGATCGGACTACACAGATCCGCCTGCGTTCAGCCTCCCAAGAGCTGGGATTATAAGTGCGCGTCACCACGCCCAGTCTCAATCGCCACCTCAGCGTGCCCCAGGGGCGGGGCCGGCACGGCGCGCCAGTGACAGAGCCCCCGGCCAGCCACTGGGTTTGCCTAAGCAGGCGCTTTAGGCTGCTGAGCTATTTGGCCAGTCCCTGGGCCTTTTTATTTATTATGAGACAAAGTCTTGCTACGTTCCTTAGAGAGACTTAACACTGAATACTCCTGCTTTGGCTTCCCTCTTTTCTCTTAATTAGAATTTTCTGTTGAGGCACTTTGAGACTGTATAAATATGTTGTTTCTTATCAAACTTTTAGTTATTCATTTCAGTTCAAGTTTTCCTAGTTTATTTGATAGATTATGTTCCATTACTATCATTATTTATTTTCATGTTTGAACTGTCTCAGATTTGGTTAGTGTGAGCCTCTTCAACCTCACACCTTTGTCCTTTTGAAAAATGTCCCCATCATGACCTCTTGTTTGCCAGGCAGATGGTATGCCACTGAGCTATATCCATAGCCTCCTTCCTTCCTTCCTTCCTTCCTTCCTTCCTTCCTTCCTTCCTTCCTTCCTTCCTTCCTTCCTTCCTTCCTTTTTTCCTCCCTTTTTTGAGATAAGGATTTAAGGATTTGCTGTGTAGCCCAGGCTGGTCTTGAACTCATGACAGTCTTCCTGATTTAGCCTCCCAAAGTACTGAGATTATAGGTAGGCTTCACCATTCTTGGCAAAGCCTTGGGGTTTTTCTAACGTGGAATGATACTTAGCAACTAAGATCTAGGTGCGATCATCAATATTGTTGTATAGTTGTTCCAGGCATATTCAGTGAATAAACTAAGGATTATGTGTATGTAATATAATATTATATATATATATAATGAATATATATATATTCACATATATATATATTCATCTACCCCTGTCCATTCACTCCCTAATTTATCGATCTATCAATTATCTTTCATTCTTCTATCCACCTAATCTAATCTAATTAAATCTAACATAACTTATCATACCTGTGAATCACATTGATTCTTTCAATTCCAATTCAACACTCTAGAATCATTCCCGTTTACTCCCTTTCCATGTTTGTTTCCTTTTTTTTTTTTTTGCCAGTAATGAAAAGCCTGCTCCTTATTATCTCTAATATATTTACCATTTTGGTTAATGCCCTGTATATAACAAAGGCTCCCATGTTCACTGCAGCCCTCCCCACTGGCATAGCTCTCCTCCTCCCTCTGCTTGCCCCTCGCGCCCTGTGCCAGGATGCCCGCTGAGTGAATGCCCTTCTCACAGCCCCTGTGGCAGGCTGCCCCTGGCATGCCCTCCTGCTTGTTGGCCTCTGAGTCCTTACCCTGGGGTGCTCCCTGCCTGGCCTTCGCCCACCCCGATGCCCCCTCTTCTTGCTTGGGCTTTATTGCCCTGGCCACACTCTGCTCATCTTGCCCGGGCTCTGACTTCCTCCATCACTGCCTCAGCTGTGGATCCTCTTCCAGCCCCCTGCACTCCAGCACCCAATACCAGGCTCTCCTTTAGCGTAGCCATCTGTCCCCTGCTGCTCATGCGGCCCCCACTCACCTGAGCCAAGTGACCCTCTCCTAGCTGTGTGATCGCCCTTGCCTCACCCCCAGCCCCTGCGCGTGTGGCTTCCCCTCTCTCTCTCCTTCTTGATGGCTGCTAGGCCTGAACTACTCAAGACCAGGAGAAGAAAGAAGAAGAAGCGCTTTTCTACCTTGTGGCCCATGAGAATTGGCCCACGAGCTCTCACCCTGGGAGCGGCCCAGCTTTCCACCACCCGTGCACATTTGCTTTCCTTGCGGATGCTAAGCATGCTGTTCTCATATATTCTGGCACTAAGGATTGCCACTGAAACGATCCATGCCAATCTGATTTTCCTTTCCTTGAAATGTCATTTTGTCCTTTTTTTAAAAGATTTGTTTATTTGGTATAGGGTCTCACTACACAGCTCAGAATGATCGTGATCCTCTATCAGCTTCCCCAGCGCTGGGATTACAGGCATGCACTGCCACGCCTGGTTTCAGGGGTTAGCACAGTGCAGGACCTGCACGGCACACAGTATGGGGGGTCGAACCTAGGCCCTTCAGCTTGCCAGGTAGGTGCTTGTCATCACTGTCATATTAGTAGATTGAGAGGCAAATCAGAGTTTGTTCCAAGGGAGGAGATTTCTTGAAGGTGTGAATACCAGCTGATGTATCACTCCAAAGTGTATCTACCAGGCTCTTAAAATAGCATTATAAAGGAACAAAGAGAAATGATTGGTAAGGAGAAAGAGAAGGCCAATACTCTTTTTGAACATGGAAAAAAAAAGTGTGTTGACGGAATGATCCAGTAGAAAGAAGCTAATTAATAAAAGGGTGCTTTGTGGGTGCATTGCAATAGTCTTTTAAAAATATTTTTTTTACTTACTTATTTTTACAATACTGAGATTCAGGCCATGAGCGTCAAGCATTCTACCTCTGAGTTAGTGCCTTAGCCCTATAGTGTTTTTTTTTTATAACTTTAAATGCAACTTGTTTTTCTCTCTCATTTATCACAAAGAATGTAGTTTATGAGTGTCATTTCCCTCAAATAATAAAATGTAGATATTGGTCCAGCCCAGTGATCTTTAGAGTAGGTAATGTTCCAGAAAAGATGACCATGTGGAGTTCAGGGAAAAGAAAAACCCTAGAGCTTATATACTTACTCATTTTATGATGCCTTTTTGTGTCGGATTTAGAATGTATATGCAAATACAATGTTTGAAATAAATTATAAATAAATATGTCTGTATTGGAAAGCACATTAATGACTTTTTAATTTTTTGGGGGGAGAGTACAGAGTCTCACTATGCAGTTCAGACTCCTAGTGATCCTTCTGTTTTCTGCCTCTCCAGCAGCTGGGATTACAGGCATGTACCACCATGCCCGGACTAATGATATTTTAACTGATAAGTAATCAAATTAAAAAATAAAAATATTTCAACAGGCTACAGTGACACACCTCATAATCCCAGCTACTCAGGAGACCACGGTAACAGGATTTCATGTTGGAGATGAGCCTAGGGAACTGAACGAGACCTTGTTTCAAAATAAAAATTTAAATAGGGCTGGGCATGTGGTACAGTATTATTTTCCATGCTCAAAGCCCTGTGTACATCCCCAGTAAGGGGGGAAAAAACAGGAATGTTTTCGAAGTGCAGACTTAAGTGTATGTTTGGGGAAAATGTTTTATTCTACCAGATTTTCCCAGAGAGGGATTCTTGGAATTAATAATTGAGAATGGATTTAAAAAAAAAAAAAGAGAATGGATTTTTTATAACCACTAAGAAGATAACAATGTACAATGTATTAATTATTGAAACTGTTCTATTAATCAGTTTTGAAACTGTCCCATTGCTATTTTTTCTCAATAATATATATATATATATATATATATATATATTTAAAAAGAGAATGGATTTTTTTGTTGAGGGCCTTACATTTTCATGAAGATATCACAGGGTCATACATGACAGGTCCTTTGTGACTGAAGTCCTGATTTAAATTTTTTTTATAACTTTATGGTTTAAAATTATCTTCACATTATATTTCACTACTTATTAGTTTTCTCTTATCCTGGCAATCTTATATTAAGTATTAATAAATGTGACATGTAATTTGGGTTAATCTGCACGACTTGGTTTGTGTTAAATATTGACAGTTGCACCATTCTTCTCACTTGCATGTTTGGGTATTTTCCTAGCTTATAGCTTAGCCTAATGAACTACGAATGGAAGAAATTTTCACGAGGATAGTTTGGTACAATGCTTTTAATAATGCTCATGATCAAAAAAAAAAAAAAAAAATGCTCATCCTCATGGAAGGGATTTCTCCAGAAAGACAGTGTTTATGATTTGTCAGGCTAGGGGCTGGGGAGATGGCTCAGTGGAATAAGCACTTCTCTGGCAAGTGCAAGGGTCTGAGTTCAATCCCTGGTTCTGAAAAAAAAAAAAAAAAAAAAGATTCATGGTGCCGTTTTATTGATAATTCTAAGACATACTCCAGGCCTCTGACATCCTGCCATAGATATTTCCACTGAGATGTTCAAGGAGACACCTTCTTGATTGTGTGGCAATGTATCTGTGTGAGATATTTCCAAGAATTTTTTACTCTCCTGACATCCATGCTTCAGGATCATGAGCTTTTGAGTGGTTTTCGCCTACGGAAAAGCCCTGGCGCAGTGCCCCCTGCTGGTGAGTGGCAGCTGAGCGTTGGCATCGTGTCAGTGATGGACGGAGTGAGTCCCGTTGCTGACGTGGGCCCGGGGGTGGTGCTGAGCCTGCCAGGTCATTTTAGATCAGGTCATGAAAGTAACAGAAGGTCGAATCGATAGAAAATGAGGGGCTCACAATTTTCTCTGCATTTTTTAGACATGCGATGATTTGCTATCGTGCAGTTTGGCTGATCAAATATGAACGCTTCACAAAAATGTTTGTATTTCAGACTGTGTCTAAGTCCATTTAACAAGCCATTTTGCCCCCATCCTCAGGAGCTATATTCTTGTTCCCTGGGGAGCTCTAACCTGAGCTTTGGCAGAGGAGAATTTAACATGATATATTTTAGGAGTGTTAATTTTGTTAAACAATTAGAAAAGCACTTAAGACACAAACGCCCTTTTCCCCTTTTATTTCAGTGACATGAATTAGCCCTCGTTTGTGCAGGGTTCTAAGTGCTGATGATCATGTTAAAGAAAATTAATTAAAACTAAGGACCAGAGGAGTGTTTTAGATTATTATTTTAACTTTGGTCTCTAGTGAAGGTGATTGTTTTATAATGAATAATTAATTATCCATTTAATTTTGCTTCCCCAGTTGGGGGAGGAGTTACAGTATGTATCTATGGTGAGTATATCACAATAATAATAGTTTTGATGGGTTTTACTTCAGGAACGTGGTGCACACTTTAGGATTTGTGTGTCTTAGAATCATGAGCTGGTAGCTTGTTTTCTTCAGTATTTCCCATGAGGCAGGAAGCAAACCAGGAGAATGCGTATTCTTAGACCCAAGTGAAGCAGGTGTATTAGCTCTTCAATGAGTAATATATACAAAGTTCCCTCCTACAAATACCTATCTATGATAAATAATATCTAAATTAGGCATAGTATGAAATTAACATCAATACCTAAGAAAATTTTCTCTACTTTTTCGTGGTCTTAGGGATTGAACCTAGAACCTTTGCATTGAGCTGTATTTCCAGCCTTTTAAAATTTTATTTTGAGACATAGTTTTGCTCAGTTTCCTGGACTGAAATACACTGTAGTCTGTATTTTTTTTCCCCCTGTCATCCCAATGAAATTTCCCCATTGAGTCAGTGATGATCACCTTCTTAATGACCAATCTCCAATACAGAAGTGCCCCAAATCCATGGTTTTTCTTTCTAAAGATTTTGTTACCTATAATTAACCATAGCTCAAAAATATTAAACAGAACATTCTAGAAATAAAAAATTTATAAGTCTCAAATAACATTGATTGTAGTATACAGTTAAAATTGCTCTATTTTAGATAGGAGTCACTAAGGCAAGTTGATATTCTGATGAGAAAAACTATAGACCCATGACCAAGGACCTCTTTATGAGCAGAATCAGCAGAAACACTGTGGACCAGTGATGGGTAGAGATAGTTTTGTATTGTGACTCCACAAAAGTTCTCAGTTGAGGACATGGTTCCAGGGCAAAGATAGACTCAGCCTGTGTATTGAAGGCTGGCACCTAGAGGAATGGTGGAATCTAGTAGACACTAAGATCTCAAAGTTAAGAAGCAGTGCTGGCTTTGCCTTGGAATGCATACACTGAAATTGGAGCTGATTGCTCTTCTGTGGCATTCTCAGTGGTCATTCTGTCATTTCTGCTGCATGGACTCTTCCCCTTACTCTTACACACCCCCTCCCCACTTGCTGCTACAGAAGACTCACCTAATTGACCACAATCTCTGGGATGCTCTGATGGTACTGGGGTGCCCACTTGCACCCCACCTCCTGTGCTAGGTTGGAATACCTCTTTCCCAGGTCCCAGTGTGTGCTCTTTCTGTGACCTTTGGGAATGGAACACCTAGGAGATAGCCCCGGATACTCAATAATTAGCAAGGTGGCCTAGGGTCCAGGGTTCCAGGTTCCTAGTATTTGAATACTACCATTTATTTGTCATGTGCCTTAAATACATTACTCAGCTTCTCTGTACTTTCTTTTTTGACCCACAACTTGGAGATAGTAAATGTACTTACCCCATAACACTGTTGGGAAGATGAACTTATGTAACACCCATTATGTAGTAATAGCGTCACACAGATTACGAGTGCTCAATAAATGTTGTACCATTATTAGGCTAGGATACAATGGGTATTAACACGTTGTTATTGGAAGAATAAGTGAGTAAATGGAAGAACAAAGTGGTGATGTAGAAGGACCAGAGGCCAGAGAGATGGCTCAGTGGAATAAGCACTTCCCTGGCAAGTGCAAGGGCCTGAGTTCAATCCCTGGTTCTGGAAAAAAAAAAAAAGGACCAGAGCCTGTATCAGCCTGCTTTGCGATGCTTCCTCTGCTGGGTATGCCTCAGAGTGTTTCTGCTGAATCACACAAGTTCTTTGAGCTGATTTTGGGGCATGTGAAAGAGGGGCATGAAGACAGGAAAGTCATGCCTGGAGACTGGGGAGCTATCTGGGAAGTCTGATAAATAGACCCGTGCCTGGGACCTGTTCTTGGGGAGTCTGACCCAGCATAGTTCCAATATGAAGGGCTTTCCTGATTTCAACAGGCTGGAAGGAATGGTCCCTTCTACCTCTAACATCCTTCAATTCTAGGATTATCTCCCTTATTATACTTTTGGTTTCTGTATGGGATGGCGAAACATCTGAAACTACTTTTTTTTTTTTTTTTTTTTGTACTCAAAGCCTTAGGAAGGATTAACTAAAATGACATTTTACTTAATCATGAAGGAATTACATTTTCTCATGAGGCTATTTTCTGAAGTCATTTACTTGGGGTCCATATGTGCACAGTAGAGTAAAGGAATGTTTGCAAACTTTTGATTTTAAATGGATGAGGATTCTACCCTGCCTATGGGAAGCAGTGCTCATAGGACAGTTTGGTGATTTTCTTCCCAGTGGGGTGGTAACTTGCATTGAGAGACACAGTCCCTGGGGGTCTGCCCAGGAGGGTGTGCGTGGCTGGGAGCAGATTGCCTGCATGACTGGACGCCGCCTGCCAGCTCCATGTGTCTGCCCCAAGGCGCCGGGCTGGGATACCTTGTTCACACACCGTGGAGAGCACATGTTTTTGTGTGGAGAAATAACTACAATATGATTATTTTTTATAATTGTCAGAGGTAAAGAGCATGCATCACATGTGTTTACTTCTGGTGCCTCCTGAAACCCTTCTCCAACAAGAGTAAAGGAATTTTTTTTTAAAAGAAGGAAATAACCCACAGAAAGAATAAAAAATAGCAACATTTAGGAAGCTAGAAAGCCCATACAGGGGAGATAACCGATTTAGCAGAGAAGAAAGCTCTGATCTAAGCTGGAAGAGGAAAAGCCAAGAAGCATCTATGTATATGTGACAAAATCGCAAAAGTATATAAGATATACAGGAAAGAGGAGAGAAAGGCCGGGGATGTAGCTCAGTGGTATGGTGCTTGCCTGGCAGTACGAGGTCCTGAGTTCCATTCCCACTACCAGAAGAATTGTATGCAAAGCTGTCTCAGGGCCAATGAGAGTCCACATCCTCTTCTGAATCTGTGTTCTAGAGGTACTGTCCCCTCCCACCATTAGAGGTCAGCATTCTTGTCATGGGTGTGTGTGTGTGTGTGTGTGTGTGTGTGTGTGTGTGTGTGATGTGGAGACCAAGGGTCTGTTGCTAAAGACCCAAACTCACAATCTCTCTGCCTACACTTTTCCTCTTCCAGCTTAGACCTCAGCTTGCCGCAGAGCACCTGCCCAGCACCTCGACCTCATGGTTCCACAGGCTTTCCTGCTCACTGCAGCCACTGCATGCTGGCCTTGTCTTCCCGGGAAGCCGCTGGTTTGTTCAGACATGGCTTCCTGATCCCTTTCCATATCTTTCCTGTTAAGCTGCTCCCGACACAACTGTCTCTTAACTGGATCTTCCAGGCTGTTCTGCTTGTTCCTAGTTCATCCTCACCATAATCTCATTCTCAAATGTTTTGGAAATAAAAGTTGGATTCAACGTTTCACTCCTTTAATATTAGGTTGTCCTTACATTTGCCTTCACAGCCAAGGATTCACAGTGGAAGAGACCTAAGAGGGTGGGAATAAGAGGGAGGAATCCACTGTCCTAGCCAGGAGTGATGTTGCAGATCTGTAATCCCGACTGACAAGGGGGACTGCAAGTTCAAACCTAGCCAAGGCAATTCAGTGACTTGGCAAGAGCCTGTCTCAAAATTTAAAAAGAAAATTTAAATGGGCTGGGTGTGTAATTCAGTATAGAGGCACTTTTCATTTCAGTCCCTAGTACCACAAAACACAAAGCCAAGGATGCCCCGTTCTTTGTTGCTTTAAGTCATACCTTCCCCATGTATGTATGCCTCACAGTTCTGCTTCCTGTCCTTCAGCCTCACCTTCTGCCGACTGCCATGGGTTTTGAATGAACCCCGACATATTCAGTTGCATTCCAATGCATGCCGTGCTCACATTTATCTTACAGTCTTGCACATTGCAGGCGACATTGCTTCTTTGGAGGTTTGCAGACACTTATTTTGTTCTATTGCAGTCTACCTATTCCATGCTTAAAACGCTGGCCAGCAAATTGATCCACTAGTGGCTCTTGACTGAAAACCACTGCTGCAGTGCATCCTTTTCTCAGATATTCCATTTTTCCCCCCTTTAAAATAGACCCTTACCTTATTAAGTTTCACCATCTCACAGCATCTTTTTTTTTTTTTTTTTTTTTTTTTTTTCAGTACTAGGGATCAAACTCCTTGCACTTGCCAGGCAGGGGCTTATGTTGGGCTATCTCCTCTGCCCAATCTGTTTTGTATTTTTTTGCCTTCCAATTTATTATATTTTAATTCAACTTTGGATATTCCACCTTCACCATTCTGCCACAACTACAGCTAACTTTGGATATTCTAAATTACTTCCATACAACTTTTTAAAAAATATATTTTGCCTGATACTTAGTAATTGTCTATATTTATAAGGTACAATGTGGCATTTCAACACATGTATATAATGCATAATGATAAGATCAGGGCACGTGTCACATTTGCCACCTTAGACACTGAAGTTATCTTCTCTCTAGGGCTTCCACTTCATTTATTCAGCAAATATTTATTTAGTACCTAGTGTGTTGTATTGCAGACACGGAGCTGAGTAAGATAGGCAGAATACCTACTTTCGTAAGGTTTACAGTTTAGTCAGAAACTCCTTAGCTCATACCAGGGTCAGCCAGATAGCCCATGGCTTTGTGTATTTCCTCTGATATCTGATATTCTATATTAGCTCTGAATAGAATTATGAAAAGCACAGTAGTAAAGTACTGTCATTATGTTTGACACTTATATGGCTATGTGTCCAATTTGGGTTTTTAAAGAACGTGCTGACGAAGCCTTGCCCACTTTCACAGGCACACACCGGGGGCAGTTGTGTGTACCCTGGCTCCAAATCCTCTTGCTGCTCTCCTCTGGCAGCCCTGCACTGGAGCAGCCCTGGCTCTGGTCACAAATGACAGCATTGACTTTCACTCTTCAGGCCTGTCCCTCCTAGTTGTTTCTG
Organism: Ctenomys sociabilis; assembly: GCA_004027165.1. Lineage (NCBI taxonomy): Eukaryota > Metazoa > Chordata > Mammalia > Rodentia > Ctenomyidae > Ctenomys > Ctenomys sociabilis. Next base: position 16,958 of record PVKA01033342.1, read on the forward strand.
CAGTGTCAGCTCACCTGTGTGCTCACCTGGCTGCTTAGGTTCCCACATCCCATCTGCTTGGGCCTGTCTCGGCTCCTTGGCAGACTCCATCTCCTAGGTCTTGACATTTTCCTTCTTTTCCATATTTTCTCACCCCCTCAATGAATAGGGCTGACAAGAGTGGCCCTTGCCTGATTCTCAAGCCCCTGGCAACTCTCTGATGATCCCTGGGTCTGACATCACCCCACGTTTGGGACCACTTACCAAACTCGCTCCCAGCATTCTGTGCGGCGCCCGCGCAGACCTCTTAAGCCTCCTTACATCATTTCACTGGCTCCTGGCTTTCTAGTTCCCGTTGCTCTTTAGGATCTGTGCGCCCTGCGTGTTTTCCTCTGATAGGAGAGTCATACAATAAACACACTCTTCTCCCCGCCCCCCTTTTGTTATTCTGCTCTTTTGCTAACATGGAAATTTTCTCTAGCATGTTTCCTATTCTTTGATTATGTGCTTGGTGCCATTTCCCAAGTCTCATTCTAATTTTCCCTGGAGGGCAGCCTTCATTACCGCCTCTGATGAGCGCCGAGCAGGAATGTGGGCGCGCAGCAGCCTGATTTCTGCACCGTCCTCTTCCAGCAAGCGCTGTTAGTGGGTGATCGTACAGATGCTGAGGGCCACAGGCTGTTTCCTAACCGCATTACTCTTCTCAGGGGACTTCTGTGTTTATTCTTTCTCCACAGTCTCCGTTCTGATCTGGGAGGATCTGGCGCATTAAGGTCCTCAGAAGTCTGGGCTACTACTAGAGGTCTTACATGAAGTGATTTCATTACGTAAAATATAGAAAGTCTATTTAAATACTGTAAATGAAAGATATCAGGAGACAGTGAGAGGATTTCATTTGTTTCTGTTCATTAAATTAATGAGTTTGTGCCCGCTCTGCTCATGTTCGGTTCATTTTCATGACTCTCAAAGTGGAAAAGCCCTCAGAGAGCATCTAGCAGAATTCCTTCCCCAGAAGGGCTCAAGCTCAGGCAGGTCACGTGTCTTGGTCACCTGATTCATTCTTGGCAGAGGGTTGTCCTTAGGCTCTGTGTCTTCTATTGTGGGGCTCTTTTCCCTAACACCTCTTGTCTCTATCATGTCATTTTCTCCATTCCTATAAACAGCCAAGCATTCATAAACACGTTTTCCTTCAATCAAAATTTTGAGGCGCTGGGACATTATCTTACTTAGTGATATATTTCGGTAAGATGACCTTGGCTTTAATGCATTTTAATTTGTTTACTTTTCATCCCTATAAACATATTTTAGCTGAACTTTTATTTAGAGTTATTTCACATTAATGGATGGTATATGTTTCTTGAATTTAGCACGTGTTTAACAAATAGCACACAGATGACCTTTGAGTGTTTTTATGTTTACTGCCGTAAATGAACATGAGAATTTTGTTCTTGAAATGCCAAATCCATTGGGAGCATCAATTCCTTTATTAGTCCCCTTCCACTGCTGGCACTAAACACCTGCATGACTTACTTTTGGCTCGTAGTCCCAGTCCATGGCTCCACGGGCTGCACTGATTTTAGGCCTGGATAAGACAGAAACCTCAGGATGAAAGGGCTTGGGAGAAGAAAGCTGCTCGCTTCAGGGGAGCCAGGAAGCAGAGAGGAGGCGGCACGCCAGAAAGATGCGCCGTTCAGTGGCGCATGCTCAGTGACCAGGTGTCACGTCCTAAGCACACATTCAGCTGCAGAGTCACCAGTGATTTATCCAGGGCTGAAGTTAATGCTTCCAAGGCCCAGTCACCCTGTAACAGCTCATCACTGGGGTTGGGATATTTTAGGCCTAAATTATAATAGTTCCATAGTGACAGAACTTGTGGAGACTAGAATACACTCTAGCTTCTTTTGAAATATGGAAAGTAGTTATGTTTGCGATGGCAATATCAGCTTTTCAAATTATGTTCTTAGACGTCTTTTTGAGAATGTAGTAAATTTAAACTTGCATGTCTTGAGTTCCTTTTGCACTTTAGATAAGTTTTTCTTTCAATCTATTTTTCTTTCAATACAAATGAGTTGGTTTTGTTAACTTTTTTCTTGGAGGTTGATATTCAAAACCGAGGATGAGCAAAATTTTTCTGGAAAGGATTCAATAGTAAATATATCAGACTTCATGGGTCCACCTGGCTTTTTGCTCAGTTCTGCTGTTTTAATAAAAAAAAAAGTGTCCAAAACAAAGATTTTGTAAGATTAATTTAGATGAGTTCATTGACTTTATTAGTAAGTCATGATTCAGACAATATCCATTTAAAAATGAAAAAGTCCTCCCTGTGGCATGGTATAGCAGTCTATTTCTTTTCTTTTTAGTTGCAATGTTCTTTTAAATTTTTAAAATTATTTTTATCCATTTTAATGAGAAAATAAATAGCAATGAAACAGTGTCAAAATAGTTGGTATGACAGTTACCAACTATTAATACATAGCATATTGTTGTCTTTGTAGTAGTTATTCAGAAGACAAGATGCAGACATGATATCTTGTCTAAACAATATTAGTGCAAATCTTTCTTCTCATTGAACTAAGAGAAAGTAGCTGTATATCTATCCTATTTTGTATATACATGTATATGCTTTTTTCACTACAAAATGGTCCTTTATTTGTATCTAGCAGTCTGTCTTTATAAGGTAATTTGAGAAGGAATAACAGTAAAAAGAATTGATTAATGTCAACCTACTATTTCTGCTTACTTTCCTTACAAAGTTTACAGCAGAGGAATCTTCCTTATTTGGGCTTCTTTTCTGTTTTTTACTATTCATTTGGTACAGGGTCTGACTATGCAGCTCAAACTTGTAGTGATCCTTCCATCTCAGCCTCCCCAGCGCTGGGATTATAGGCATGCCCCACCATATCTGGTTTCAGTGGCCAGCATGGTGCACCCAGGGTTCAGGGGTCAGCACGGCATGTAGTACCAGAGATTGAACCCAGGTCCTTGCACTTGCCATGCAGACTCTTAGACTGCCTGGCTATCTCCCCAGCCTTTTCTGGGCCTTTTGATTGGTTGCCAAGAATCTTCTGCTTTTAAGAAAGACATCTGTTTGGGGGTTTTCATGCTTTCTTCAAGTTTTATTTTAACATGATGATCTCCAGTTCCATCCATATTCTTGCAAATGGCATCATATCATTCTCTGTACACCTGAATAGTACTCCATTATGTATATACAGCACTTAAAAGAAAAAGTTCATTTGTTGATGAACGCCTAAGCAAATTCCATGCTTAGTGACATAAGCCAAACTCAGAAAGGCAAGTCTTGTGTGTCTCTCACATATGTGGAATCTAGAAGACAAAGATGACATGAGAGTAGGAAGGAGACTATTAGAGAAGAGAATGGGGCTCAGGAGGATGGGAGAGGGAAGAGTAAGGGTGGGTGTGTTCAAAGTGTCCTTTGTGTGTACCTATGAAAATGCCACAGGGAAGCCCACTATTTGCATAATTAATATGCACTAATAAAAAATTTCAGTTGAGGACTGGAGATACAGCTCAATAGTAGACTATTTGCTTAGTATGGATAAAGCACTGGATTCAATCTCCAGTATCTCCTGAAAGCTTCAGCTGACTACCATGACTGTCAGCATGGGTAACCCCACTTTGGTCTGGTCTTTTGGGAATAATGCAGGTGCTGAGTTCAAAGCAGTGACTGCTTGTAGCTCTTATTTAAGTTACAGGCAACTGTGAGTGAAGCAAGGCTAAGAAAAACTATATTCCCAAAACTAGCAGCCTGAGGGCCACACTTTGCCAATTCCTGGGCTAAACTGTTGCTGAGTTTTTCAAGCACTGGTTGGAAGTCTACGTTTCCATTTTCTTCACCAAAGGAGTTTGCCAAGCCTACATCTAAATAGCAATGGCAGGTGTATTCCCATTTCTGCGCCTCATCTGAAGTTGGTCTCCCTGTTGGACGTGCCTTCTCCTCTCTTCTCCCATCTAACTGTTGTCTAGAAAGCTTTTGCCCTCAACTTCAGGGCTTCCCCCCTGCCTGAACTCTGCAGGCACACTCCTTTGTGGCCTGATACTCCTTGTGGGGCTGTATGTGTTTAGCACTTTTCTTCCTAAGTTTGGGAGACTGTGATACAGAGCACCACACTCTGCATGCTGCGAGCGCTTGGAAGCAGCTCACTTAGCATCAAGTAAGAGCTCAGCTGCTCCCCTGGCCTGGGACAGGGGCAGTGGGACAGACACTTGATCAATTAAATTAGTAAACTTAGACTTCCTTTCCTTTCCCCTTCCCACTGCCCTTCCCCTTTCCTTACTTCTTTTTTTCTTCTTTTAATGTATTTAGTGCAGGGTCATCAGGGTCTTACTACACAAACTGGACTCATAGTGATCCTCCTGTTTTTGGCTTCCCAAGCCCTGGGATTACAGGCACAAGCCTCCATGCCCAGTCTCAATTGGCATCGCAACATGCCCCAGTGGCAGGACTGGCATGGCATGTGGTACTGGAGATCGAATCCCAGTCCCTGTGCTTTGCCTAAGCAGACACTTTATTCCTCTGAACTGTCTGGCTGGCCATTCATACTTCTTTAGGGCTTGAATTTCTCAGAAAGGACACCAGGCCTGTTGTCAAAGCGGGAGTATAGAAACTATGGGAAGGCTAGGGAGGAATCAAGACAGCATCCAGGAAACATACAAGTGCTAGGGCAGATATGTCGTTCAGGTTTCAGAGCAGCAGTGCTGCGTGAATTCTGGAAATAAAGCCACTATTTCCTGGGAGAGTTCAGTAAGCTGTTTAACTTAATCCTCTATCCTGGTTGACCATTAATTGTGATATGTAAGCTTGATCAGACTAAGAACCACTGAAAAGATTGGAAAAACACAATTCTAGTTGTATCTGTGGATGCCTGCTATATAAGCCCCCCCAAGTGAGGGAGTGACCCCCCTTGCTCCGGATCTGGGGGACACCGACAAATAGGTTGGTAGTCTTGATAGAATAGAAAAGGAAAACAAAAAGGAAGTGCACCATCTTGCAAAGCTCCAGTCCTCTTGAGCTGGTACGCCCTTCGGTGGTGTGGTTTTGGACATCAGACTGGTGCTGAGTCTGTGGTCGCTTGTACTCTGTGGCTTCCATCTTCGTGGGCTGGGCAGTTATCTGATCCTCTGGCTCTCCAGCACACAGGTGGTCATTGTGGATATTTTTGCTTCGCTCCTAGGGACAGCCATGGTGGACTCTCCTGCCTCTGATCTGGAAGCCTAATAAATGCCCTTGTATAAGTCTACTTGTATATTTTTTTGTTGATTCTGTTCCTCTAGAGAACCTTAACTAATGCATCTTGATAGTGGAGGATAGAAATGGTACCTACCCAGGGCACAGGGACACAGGGCAGAAATAATCTAGTATCTTGAAAACCATGTTGGCTTTTATGGTCATTTGGCATGTAGACCTGGTATGACTCTCCCTGAAACTAAGACCTAGGGCTGGTTTAATAGTCTGAAGAACTAAGCAGAGGATCTTATATTGTTAAAGAAAGCTTATCAATGAAGCCTAAAACCAACACCTTACATGCGCAGTTACCAAACAGATTGCCCTATTTTAGATATTTCTGAATTAAATTTTAGTTTAACTAAAATTTATTGAGTGACTCTATGTTCTATGTCCTGGGAGTTCAGGAATGTCTAAGGTATAGCTGCTTATTTTAAGAGATTTAGATTCAGAACAATCTCTTAAAATAAACATCTACCCCTTAGTCATTCCTGAACTCCCACTTCCCCAACAGACTCAGTCTCCTTCTTGTGTCTGTATTAAAGAGATTGGATTATGGTTCCATTTTATGGTTGGATTCTTGTCCAGTTTGGGATCAAAGTAATGGCAGTTTCCAGGAATGACTTTGGGACTACTCCTTTCAATTTCATGGTGATAGGTCTTCCCTGACACTTTAGTAGGATTCAGCAGTGGATCCATCCAGATCTGGGATTTTCTAAGTTGATAGGCTTTTAAATTACTATTTCAATTTCCTTGCTTGTTCCTGGATATCTAGTATAATACCTGTGCATTTTATTTAAGTTCACTGCTAACTTCTTATGGTTGGGTTAACGCATAAATAAATTACCAGGTAGACCCATCTTAGTACCTAATGTTCTTATTAGCTATTTGAGTGATCATACTAAATCGAAAATAATAACAAAGATATTCTAGGAAGATGGTAGTAGAGTTTTAAAATCTCTTTGAATTTATAAATAAGAATGGAGTACTAGATGACAACCCCAAATCCCATGGATGACATTTACAACAAAACCAGTGACAAGATATCCTCAGAAACTCAAGATATCCTCAGAAACATTAATAGGCAAAGGCAACTCAACATCAGCTATAATACTTTTAGAGTATCAGTATGTCTATGTAGAAATACAAAGGGAGAACTCATGGGGCATGGGCAGACTTAGGAACCGAGGCACTCCCAGACGACAAGCAGATGTTACCTGGGAAGTGCAATGGACCAACGTGAGAACTGTAACTGAAGTCGTGAGGGGTTTGCTTTTCTTCTGTTAGTACAAACTGCCTGCTGTAAGGTCTGAAGGGCCTCGAGGAGACCACATGGGTCTAATAAATTGTCCCTTCCAGGATAGGGTCCCACACCGAGAAGCAAACTGCTGGGAATGGAAATTAAACTGAGCAGAGTGGGGACAATAGAGGAAAGAGATCGTTCTGATGAAAATGCTGGAGGGGGAGTAGAGACAGCAAATCTCAAAAAGTAAACCTTCATATTTTTAATGCTTAAAGAAAATAACAGAAGTGGGGGCTCTGTGAAATTAGAAAAGCTACCCTTGAGGACTTCCTTCTTCTAAAATTTCAGAAAAATTAACTTTACATAAATGTGAGCAAGCAATTGAGATCAAATATCATGCAGTCATTTAAAAAAGAGATTAGAAAGTAAAATATCCTTTCATATAATGAAAACGCATCCACAAAACAAGTCAAAAATTGTAAATTTCTAATATAAGAAAAAGACATTACAAATCATGTAACATATACAAAAGAAAAAATAAATAAGAATTAGTAAAGCCGATAGAGCTGAGAAAAAACTAAAAAGAAAAAATGTTAGAAATGAAGACTAAGGGCTGGAGAGATGACTCAGTGGAATAAGAGCTTCCTTGACAAGCCCAAGGGCCTGAGTTCAATCCCCAGTTCTGCCAAAAAAAAGAAATAAAGACTAAAGTAAAGGTATATATGCATAAATAAAACAGATGATGCCTTATAAATAGGTAAGGAGGAAATGTAAAAATAAATGAAAAAATGGATAGATAAACAGAATTATTGAAGATAGGAAAGAAGAACCAACATATAAGTAATAAGAGTTTACAAAAGAAAACACAAGCCGGGCGTGGTGGCGCATGCCTGTAATCCCAGCACTCGGGAGGCGGAGGCAGGAGGATTGTTGTGAGTTCGAGACCAGCCTGAGCTACAAAGTGAGCTTAAGGCCAGCCTGAACTGCATAGTGAGACCCTGTCTCAAAAAGACAAAAAAAAAAAAAAAAAAAAAAAAAAAAAAAAAAAAAAAAAAAA
>PVKA01033343.1:0-24481 GCA_004027165.1 Ctenomys sociabilis
CACACTGCATAAAAAACAAAAGGAAGGAAAGAACAGGGACAAGGAGAAAGACTTATTCCAGGAGGAAACTTAAGTATTAGAAGAAACTGATTTTTCTGAAACAATTTCATTATACAAAACTAGGAAATAAACAGAAGTTTCAAATGTAATATATTAAAATTTGATGATAATGGGGGAAATCAGTGTCAAAAAATGAAATGTATCTCCAAATTCTCAATACAGATTATAGTAAAAATTTCAAGTAGCAAGAAAGTAGAGGCAATTGAATAGATGAAATACTTGAGATAATGAAGGTTGGGAGTACAGAAAATAAGCATTTAACAAGACAAACAGAAGAAATAAGCAAGAAAAAAAATCCAACAACTGGGTGATATATAGTGGGAAAGGGATTTCTCAAACTCTACACTATATATCAGGAAATATTGAGACAATGCTATCAAAACACACTCAACCTATTATTAAACCTGAAGAATAAATAAAAATATTTAAGTATTCAGGCAGAAAAAGAAGTTATTTAGGAAGGAAAAAAAATTCTTGCTGGTCTCTACCTCTTCTCTAGAAACTTTTAGGGCTAGAAGCTAGAGCCAAATATTGAAGGAAAGTGTATATGATTCCAAAATACTTTACCCAGACAATTTGTTCAAGTAAAAAAGCAACAGGCAGATATTCTCAGATGTGAAGAAATTAAAAACTCAGGAAATGTAGCCCTAATGAGCTCCTCTTTAAAAACATATCACTTGATAATGAATTTGAGCAAACCAAGTGGGAAATCTAATGAGGACCTCAAGACAAGACATGGTAATGGTATAGTAACCAGTGAATCCAATTAAATGCAAGGTTAACTAAGAGAACTGAGAGTACAGAATAGCATGTAAATATTGTAAACCTTGATGAAACAAACCAGAGATGAGCAACAAAAAAAAAAATGAGAAGCAGAGAGGAGGCAAATGAGAGCAGTGGCAAAAGATCTCAGCAACTCATAAGGTGTAGAGCATATTTGTACTGTTTACAATGGAGATGCCGGAGTCTTACAACACATCAAGGGTTCTGTTTCTTAATGAGATTCATGATTTGTGTTTTCATCATAAAATGATCTTTTACATTTTATGTCAAAGAAAGATTTATCCATGGTTCAGTGATATTTTGGCTTTGTTTCAATCAGTTATATTTGAAAAAATGGAATCTAATACCTTGTATTATTAAAACGATAACATTTCCATTTGTTTTTAGCTGCACACTTGCATATCTGGCCATCTTTCCTTTCTCATAAGAGGACTGTCTATAATGATATTTTTCAAGTGCAATGTTATCACTTGTTGCTCAGCATTAAGACTGTAGGTTTTCAAAATTTATTCTGTATATGCTTTTGTTAGATAGCCTGCATTCATTTTTTCCAGGAATTATGCCTGCTAAAATGGACTAGAGGGCCATTGTATGGCAGAGGGAAAAAATTGGCCAAATATTTGCTTTTGACCCTAAAAAGAGGTTTTAACTATAAACCTTCCATGTCAAAACTACTTTATAGGGTCATCACTTTGGGCAATATCAACTTGATTTAAGTTATTGAACATGTGCTACCTGTACTGTTCCAACCTATAATTTTTCTCCTCTCACTTGTGGTAAAATCAACCTTGGACAAGGGAACATTGACAGAAGATATAAATTATTATGTGAGCTCCAGTGTTGGTGGGGAGAGGAACTGAGGTATTTACCGTCTGCAGCAGTGGATAAGGAACTATTCAGAGATAGACAAAAAAGATCCCAGTTGCAGAGTCTCTATGTTATTCTGTCACAGGCTGCTGGAGGCCCTGGTAACTATTGTGGCCTTCAGCCATTCAACATATGTGATCATAGCAATACCATGATGCATTACTCCAGACAGGGCATACTGAGAAGCATGCATAGAAAAACATCATTTAGAGGCTGCAGGTTCATTTTTATTTATAAATTTATAAATCTGATGATTAATGTATAACACAATGAAGATAAAACAAGTAAAGATGTTTGCCCCGTGGAAGAATTTATTAGACTGGCAACCAAATTCCTCCTCTCAAAAAACAAGTGAGGGCTCCTCTCTGGGATAAAACCAGAGATCTTCAAGAAATAAATATCAACAGAAAAAAGGGAGTTTTCTTAACAGGGAATTCAGGTATACAGTTCTTTTAGTTTTCCTCAATAAATAATAAAATAATAATCAAAATCACAAAAGAAAGATTGAGAAAATACTATTATCTACATCCTTCCTTCAAATTTCATCAGCTATTGCCTAAATGTTCTTTTTTCTCTGCCAGAGTTGGTCCAATCTTGTATTCAGTAGGGGAGATTTCTCTTTAGTTTTCTCTGGCATGCAATAATTCTTCAGGTTTTATTTGACTTTCGTGTTCTGGACACTTTAAAGTGTACTGATCATTTATTCTGTACAACAGGCTCTAAGTTTGGTTTGTCTGACGTTTCCTCCTAACTACATTGACCTGACGTAGTTTTGTTTTAATGATGGAAGGTAATAAACTCAGTTTCATTTTATTTTTGTTAATACTTGATTACAGTATATACTGGTTACATTCCTCATTGTCAGTGCATATACATAACATATCGTAAGAACTGGCATAACAAACAAAAGGTCACAATGTGCTCATTTAAGTGCATCCTATCAGGACATATAACATGCTCATGCTTTTTATTATTATTTATATTAATCTGGTTACTTGGCTAAGGCAGTATTTTTTTGCTTTTTCCACTATAAATTTAATGCCTTCTATTGTCAAATGGTAAACATCTGAGATAATCTAAGACTAGGCTACTATCTTGTTTGTCCTCAAAGTTTGGCCTATTGCTTTATTATTCATTCATGGATTTTACCTATAAATAATTATCACTGTGATATTTGGCTAATGGTGATTTTGTGTTTTGAACCTACGTTCTACATTTGTTAGATTGTTATGTAAGGAAGTCTGTCCTTTCCCTTCTATGTATTTATGCATTCAGGCATTTATTTATATCTTTCTAGAGAAGTGGATACTTATTTCCTTAATGGTGCTGTAGTCAGGGTTTGCAAGGGAATAGGTCTAATACAGGAAACATGAATTTATAGGACTATTTTATAGTACCCCAAAAATTCAAATGCAAAAGAATGTGAGAGATGTGTTCACAAACTAGAGACCAGAAAATTCCAGTTAAGGGCCTGAATCCAGAGGCAGTGTTCTCCATGAGTCCAGCCAGAGGCCAAGGGCCCATGTCAATATCCCTTACAAGCCCCTATCAAGGAAGTCCACCAGGAAGACCCGAAGACCAGTGGTGAAGCTAGAAAGTCCATATCAGCAAGAATAAGGATCTGTTCCTGAAGGCTGAGGGATCTACACTGGAGCAAGGAAGCACATTTCAAGACCAAAGCAAAGACCAGGACTCTCCTGAGGAAAGCATCTGGAATTGGTATCAGGAAAATGAGCCAAACAAAGATTCTCCTGGAAATCAGTAGCAAGAAACTTCCTCCTTCTTCTCCTTTATGCAGTTCGGACAGCAATCCTCAAATGGGTCTTCCATATCCAGAACCACATTGACTCAGTTCTGCTCAGCCTTTCCACTCAAATTGACCATTCATTAATCCATCACATATGCATTATAGTCCATTGCTATCATTTATTTTGGTGCTCAAATTGTATCAAATTTGGCCAGTAGAGGCTCTTCCAGGTTGGAGTCCATCTCTTTTTTTTATACATTTCTATCATTTTATGGTAACATTTCCTTATTTTCTGGCACTATAAGATGCTCCAGGTTAACTTACATGTTCCATGCCATAACTGTGAAATCAGGCATGTTTCCAAAGAATCCAGTATTAGAGTCTCCTGTTAAGAAAGTAAGGTCTGAACAGTAAGTGTGCTTACTGTGTAATTAACTCTAGTTCTCTCAGAGAAGAAAGCTGGGAAATACAGGAATGTACATTAACCTATGAATAAACAGTCTCTCTCTCTCTCTCTCTCGCTCTCTCTGTCTCTCTCTCTCTCTCTCTCTCTCTCTCTCTCTCTTCCACCTACCCATCTATTCAGTCCATTCATCCATCCATCCATCCATCCATCCATCCATCCATCCATCCATCCATCCATCCATCAGTCTCTGACTCTACTATTAAAAGCTAGAGTTTATACTGACACATTTGAGTCTACTCAATATCTCAGTGAACACATCTTCTGTGCATTCTAGTCTCTCCCAACCAGTAAACTTTTACCATTTATTAAAATTCACTTTCCATCACTAAACTGATAAATTCAAGGATCTTATAGATAAATGAATGCAACTAGAAACCATAGCCATAAGTGAAATAAATCAGACTTGCATGTGTCAGCATTATATTGTCAACCTAGTATATGAAACTGAAGGAGAAAATAAAAGTTAAATTCTACAATACATGTGGTGAAAGGGAAAGATTTTGCTCAAAAAGAAAGAACAACTGAGATGAGGAAAGGAGAAAAGAAAGAAAAAATAAAGGGGAATAATATGTAGATACACAAGATAGCTAAGTAATTGTACTACTAATTTCTATTGGTTTATTAAATGAAACAATTAATACCTAATTGACTAATTTTTATGCTGATATCTGCTAATCTGAGCCACTACTTTGAAGACAACATTATGTAATGGAAAATCCATTATTGTCTTATCATCTTGTTTTGAAATTCCATAACGTTTTTATTATTTTGATTCTCTGTAATATAAAATTATTCATTTATTTGTTCAGTCTTGATCACATAAATTTGTTATAAAATTTCTAAACAATATCTTTGTGACATTACCAATATGAATACAGCATTTGTGCACATTTACCTCTACAATAGTCAGTCAGAATACTGTTTTCCAAAGTCATCTACTGTATACCTGTTTCTGCACAATACTTTTCTCCCAGAACTTATTAATCAAAATCACAAACATTTGTTTTCTCCCAATATCAAACAAGGTGTCAGCTTTTGTGCATTTATCTCAAGGCTCGACTGGAAGAGGACTCAAGTACACTTGTGTAGCTATTTTTCAGGCCTTAATTCTTCATAGTTGTTGACAACATACCAATTCCATGCCCCATGGGCACTCACAACACAGCCTATAGCTTCTGTCAGAGCAAGCATGCAAGAGGGAGTGTCAAATGCTGAAGGCATCACTTTTTGTAATCTCACTTCATGCATGACACATATCCATCCCTTCCATCTTGTGACTGGAAGCAATCACCAAATCCAGATTGCAGTCAAAGAGAAAGGGGTAGACAAGGGAGCAAACATAATGAGATGGAAGTATGGGGAGACACTTTGGAGGCTAGTTACACAGTAAGTTTTCTTCTTCCTGATCCCCACCCTGCAGTGGGCTATGTTGCTTATTTGAAATACAATCAGGTCCATGCATTACTGTTTATATCTCAGTTTAGTTCTCCCTTGCTTTACTAACTTTTATTTCTTCTTCTCTTCTTTTTTATTAGTATGTCTTTGTGATACACAATAATTGCATTCATCTTCTGAAATGACACATATAAATACCATATTTTAATTCCTTCTACTTCCCCTCTATTCCCTCTTGCTTTCCTCCATCTCCAGAGCCCCTCCATCCCCATAAAGTTCATTTCCTCATTTCCTATATGTCTTATTTCACTGGATTTGTGGAACATTATAATGTTCCTAAATTGTAACATAGAAAAAGATGAACACTGAGAAGTAGCAGTACTGCCTTGTCCCCATCACCTTATTCCAATTCTTTCTTCATTCCACCCATTTCTCACCCAGATTCTGGAGGTAACTAGTGTTCAGTTTTCCAGTGTAGACTTCCTATATCTTTTATACAAATGAACAGACATAAAGAAATTTTCTTATTTAACGTTCCTGTTTGCATAAAGAAAATATTGCAGTTAGTCTTTATATTTTGTCATTTGACTTAACAATATGCCTTGTCAGCCCTACCACCAAGCCCACTGGGTGAGTGAGAACTTTTGTGACTCTTCTGGCCCCTGATTCACCTGAGCCCGGCCCAGTGAGTGTGTGGGAGAACTACGAGAATCCTGGTGTACCTCTGGAGCCATCGGGAGCCTCTACCCCCAGGACCTGCGAGACAGCGACAAGTTCTGAGACTCCCTCAGCCTCTCCCACCCTGCAATGCCTTTGATCCCCTATCCCCAAGTCTACTGAGTGAGTGAGAAGTTTTGTGATTCTTCTGGGACTTGATGCACCGGAGCCTGGCCCAGTGAGTGTGAGGGAGACCTTCTGTGTTTCCTGGTGCTCCCTGGGCCAGAGACACAACAGAGGGGAAACACAGGCTCACAGTTGTGTCAGAAGGAATGCAGCAAAAAGGTACTGAACACAACAGCTAGATCCAGGCCAAGCAAAAATTTATAATCTCAAGCATCATAGATTGGCATACAAATCTCATTACGCGCTAAAGTTGTAACTGCACGAAAGCTCTACACCAAAGGTCAGTGCTATACAAAATGACAAAAACAAACAGCAAAATGCAATCTCAGGACTCAAGCCCACAATACAAGTGTGGAGGACACTAGCTCAGCTGAAATGAATGAAATAACAGAGGCGGAAGCAAAGAAACAACAGCAGAAAGGTATAGAGGAACTCAGACCAGAATTAATGCCTGAAATAAAAAAATAAATTTTTGAATACATAGTATCTTAATTAAAGAATCAAATTTAGAAACATATGGGGGAAACACAATGCCCACCCAGAACAAGTGCAGAGAACACTATTCCAGCTGAAACATATGAATTAACACGTTCTAAAAAGAGAAAAAACAGCAGAAAGGTAAAGAGGAACTCAGAGCTGAAAGAATTTCTGAAATAAAAAAAGAAGCCTTTGAAATCATAGCATCTGAAATAGAGAATCAATTCTGGAAATATATGGAGGAAATCATATTTGGAAAAAATTCTGCAGTAAAAGAATTAGTAGCTATCTCTAAAGAAGATATTGATTTAAAAAATAGACAAGATTAGAAATATGATGGATTCCTTGAATGAGCAATACTGGAAAGAAATAGATCGCAAGTAGCAGAGTCAAAGAGATATAAAAGAAATTAAAATCTCAATCACGAGTCTAAAAAACTGTTTGAGTGAAAGCAAAGACAGAGTTTCAGAACTTGAGGACGGTGGTGCAGAAAGGATCTCTTAAAAACAATGAGGATGCAGGAAAAAATAATCCATCACCTGCAAGATGATGCCAAGATGAAAAATGTGAGATTAATAGGCATCAATGAGAAAGAAATCAATACAAATGATACAAAAAGAATATGGGCATAAGTAACAGCAGAAAACTCCCCAAACATGAGGAAACAATCCAACATTCGGGTAACCAAAGCACACAGAATGCCAAATAACTTCAACACAACTAAAAACAGACCGAGACATATAATAGTCAAGAACCCAAAAATTCAACACAAGGATACTATATTGAAAGCTACTAGAGAGAAGAAGCAGATCACATTCAAAGGAAAACCCATCAAAATTACAGCTGACTTCACAAAACATGAAGGCAAGGAGTTCTTCAAGTCCTCTTTGAAAATCCATTCCAGCCCAGAATACTACACCCTTAAAAAGTCTCTTTCAAGTTTAATGGGGAAGTGAAACACTTCCACAACAAAGAACAACTAAAGAATTTCATGATGAAAAATCTGTCACTACACAGGCTACCGAAAGTTGTTCTAGAGGGGGACCACAAATACCAGAACTCCATGAATGAAAACAGAAGTTACCCACTAAATAGGGCATACAGTTAAGCACAGGACAAAAAGGAATCAACAGCAGCAGGTAAATAACATGACAATCATAAGTCAACACATTTCAATGACAACCATCAAGATAAATGGGCTCAATTCACAAATTAAGAGAAATAGACTGGAATAGTGGGATAGGAAACAAAACCCAACAATATGCTGTTTACAAAAAAACACACTTAAGTCAAAAAGACATTTATAGGTGTAAAGTCAAAGAATGGAAAACAATATTACATGCCCAGGCACCTCAGAAAAAAAGCAGGAGTAGCAATTCTGTTCTCAGACAGTCTCAACATCAAACCAAGAATGATCAAATGACACAAAGAAGGCCACTATATATTGGTTAGCGGAAAATTTCAAGAGGAAGAGGTAACACTCATAAATATATATGCACCAAACACAGGAGCACCCAACTATGTAAGACAAATCTTAAGGGACATGAAAAACTTAATGTCTAAGAACACAATCTTAACAGGAGACCTTAACACACCCTTATCTCAAAAAGATAGGTCAACCAGACAAAAAATTAGCAAGGAAGTAGAAGAACTGAACCAGAGCTTGGAACTAATGGACCAGGTGGATATATACAGAGTGTTCCACCACAGCTGAATACACATTTTTTTCAGCTGCACACGGGTCATTTTCCAAAATAGATCACTAGTCCATAGGTTATGCTTAAGTATATGCAAGAAAACAGAAATTATCCCACACATATTATCCAACCACAGTGCAATGAAACTAGAAATAAACAACAAAAGAAACCAGAAAACTACATACATGGAAATTAAACAACACTTTATGCAACAATCCATGTGTCAGAGATAAAATTAAACAAGAAATTCAGAAATATCAACAATTCAAAGAAAATTCAATCACAACTTTACAATTTATGGGATGTGATGAAAGCTGTTCTCAGAGGGAAACTCATAGCCATGAACATGCACATTAGGAAAACAGAATGGGAACACATAAACACCATAACATTGCACTTCCAACATCTAGAAAAGGAAGAGCAAATCAAACCCAGAGCCCAAAAGCAGGAAGAAATCATAAAGATTAGAGCAGAAATTAATTCAATTGAGATAAAGGATACAGTTCAAAGAATTAGTGAATCGAAATGCTGGTTCTTTAAAGACTAAACAAGATTGATAAGCCCCAAGCTAACCTCATCAAAAAGAAGAAAGAAAAAAATTCAAATATAAGCAATAAGAAATGAAAAAGGTGAAATCACCACTGACCCAGTGGAAACTAAGAAGATTATCAATAGCTACTTCGAGAATCTTTTTGCTCACAGAATAGAAGACACAGAGGAAATGGATAAATTCATCGAAAAGTTGCAATTTACCAAATCTGAATCAAGAAGGTAGAAAACCTCTCAATAACCCAATAACAGCCAATGAAACACAAAAATTAATAAAGAGCCTGCCGACAAGGAAAAGTCCAGGTCCTGATGTATTCACAGCTGAATTTTACAAGAAATTTATAGAAGATACAATCCCTACACTCTTCAAAGTCTTCAATGAAACTAAAAAGGAAGCAGTCCTCTCAAAAATCATTTCTAGAGGCAAGTATTATACTGATTCCAAAACCGGGGAAAGACACAAGTAAAAAAGAATACTACAGGCCAATCTCCCTCCTGAATACAGATGCAAAAATCCTCAATAAAGTACTAGCAAACAGAATACAACAAATCAAGAAGATTATACACCATGACCAAGTAGGATTCATCCCAGGGATGCAAGGATGGTTCAATATTTGAAAATTTATAAATGTAATACACTATACTAACAGGCTGAAATCTAAAAGCTACATGATCATCTCAATTGATGCAGAAAATGCTTTTGACAAAGTCTAACACTCATTCATTTTCAAAGTCCTACAGAAAATTGGAAAAGAAGGCCCCAACCTCAATTTGATAAAAGCCATCTATGACAAACCAGTGGCTAACATAACTCTCAGTGGAGAAAAACTAAAATCTTTTACTCTTAGATCTGGTACAAGACAAAGATGTCCTCTATCACCCCTCCTATTCAATATAGTTTTGGAATCAGTAGCCCCAGCCATTAGACAAGAGGGAGAAATTAATGGAATAAGAACAGGTAAAGAAAAAGTTAAATTATCACTATTTACAGATGACATGATACTTTATTTGGAAAATCCAAAAAACTCCACCAAGAATCTACTAGAATAGATACACAAATTCAGCAGCATAGCAGGATGCAAAGTCAGTACTCAGAAGTCAATAGCACTCCTCTACACAGATAACAAACCCACTGAGAGGGAACCTATAGAAACAATACCTTTTATAATAGCCCCACAGAAAATGAAATACCTTGGAATTGACTTATCCAAGGAAGTCAAAGATCTTCTCCTGGAAAATTACAGTACCTTAAGAAAAGAGATCAAAGAGGATTTCAGAAAATGGAAAGATATTCCTTACTCCTGGATGGGAAGAACCAATATAGTGAAACTGACCATACTCCCAAAATTGTTGTACAGATTTCTTACAATCCCTATCAAACTGCCACAAATGTACCTCCTATACTTAGAGAAATAGTTCCTAAAATTTACTTGGAACCACAAAAGACCTAGAATAGCAAATGAAATCCTGGCCACCAAAGATAAGGCAGGAGGCATCACAATTCCTGACTTGAATTATACTCCAAAGCCACTGTGATAAAATCAACTTGGTATTGGCAACAAAATAGACCTGAGGATCAATGGAATAGATTAGAAGATGCAGAGTCCCCTGCAAACACACTCAGCCACCTGATCTTCAACAAAGGGGCCAAACAAACTTACTGGAAGAAAGATAGCCTCTTTAACAAATGGTGCTGGAAAAACTGGCTTTCTATGTGCCCCAAACTAAAACTTTACCCAGGTCTATCACCATGCACTAAGCTAAAGTCAAAATGGATAAAAGATCTAAACATTAAAACAGAAACACAGTCTCTTGGAAGAGAAAGTAGGAGGAACTCTTGAAGATAAAGGTGTAAGCAAAGCGTTCATGAACAAATATGTATTTGCACAATAAACATGTGAAAGTATTAACAAATGGGATTAACTCTTACTGAGAAGTTTTTGTACGTCAAAAGAAATTGTCAACAAAGTGAAAAGACAATCAACAAATTTCGAAAAAGTTGTAACTAAAAAGCATTCAGACAAAAGTCTACTCTCTAGAATTTATAAAGAACTAAGATACATTAGGGCCCTCAAATTTAAAGACCCAATTCAGCAATGGACATCTGAGATGAATACACACTTCTCAGAGGATGAAATTAAAGAAGCAAATAGTTTTCTAGTATTACTTCTGCCCATATTCTTTTTATATCATTTAAATTGACTCCATCTTTCTTATTTATACCTATTTGTCTCACATTGTTCATCTTCGCATCGCCTTGCAGGTGATGAATTATTTTTTTTCCTGAATCCTAGCTGTTTTTTAGAGATCGTTTCTGACCTTTCACTTGCTGTGACAGCGTCTTCAAGATCTGAAACTCTGTCTTCAATTTCACTCAAAGAGTTTTGCCAGCTTGTTTTTGAGATTTTAAGCTCCCCTGTTTATGTGATCTAATTCTTTCCTGTATTGCTCATTCAAGGAATCTGTCAACTTTTTAAAATCTCCTCTATTTTTTATCAATGTCTTCTTTAGAATCAGTTATTAATTCTTTTACTGCAGAATATTTTTCAGATTGTATTACCTCCATGTTTCTGTATTCGATTCTTTACTTCAGATACTACGAATTCAAACATTTCTTTTTTTATTTCAGAAATTAATTCTGCTATGATTTCCTCTATGCTTTTGTGCTGTTGTTTCTTTACTTCGAACGCTGTTGATTCATATATTTCAGCTGAGCTAATGTCCTCCGCACTTGCTCTGGGTGGGCATTGGGTTTCTTCCATATGTTTCTGTAATTGAGTCTTTACTTCAGATGCTATGAATTAATATATTTCTTTTGTTATTTCAGAAATTGATGCTGCTCTGAGTTCTTTTGTACCTTTCTGCTGTTGTTTCTTTACTTCCCACGCTATTAATTCATGCATTTCCACTGAGATAGTGTCCCTTTGCACTTATTCTGGGTGGGCTCGAGGCCCGAGATTACATTTTGCTCCTTGTCTTTATCATTTCGTATAGCACTGACCTCTGACCTTTCATGTAGAGCTTTCATGCAGTTTTAACCTTAGCACCTCCTGAAATTCGGGTGCATCTCTATTAAGTTTGAGTTTATTGAGTTATGTTCTCTTGCATCCTGATGTTTTGTTCAGCTCCTTCGTGCTGCAGCCCTTGGAAGTGAACCCGTTGTGCTCCTCTGGCACAACAGTGAACCTCTCGTGCCCTTCTTTTGTGCCCCTGGCCCGGGGTCACATAGGAGCACAGAAGCTCTCCCACACACTAGCTAGGCCTGGGCTTGGCCTGGATCTGTGGGTCTCAAGAGCATCGCAGAATTTCTCATTAACTTGGTGGACTTAGGCTGGGGGGACTCCAGCATGGTGGAAAGGTTCTGAGGGAGTGGTAGAGAGTCTCCCTCATGAGACGTTCATGGGTTTTGGTCCAGATAAGTCCTATGGGCTCAGGGAAGGAGGAATCTCTCGCACACACTCACCGGCCTGGGCTGGCTATAACTGGGTGTTCCGAGAGCATCACAGAAATTCTCACTCCCTTGGCAGGCTTAGGGTCTGGGGCAACAGAGGGGTTGATGCGTCCCTTACTCACAAGGCAGTCTGTAGTATGCTTTTAATTCTCCTGGGAAAATAACCAGAAGCAGAATACAGCTTCAATTGCACCTCTTAACCTAGTTTTTGGCGGAATCTCTACAATGATTTCCATTGTAATTGTACCAGCGTACACTCTCACCAACAGTGAAGAACGGTTCTTTTTTCCCCCAGGCACACTAGCATTTGCTTTTGGTTAATTTCATGACGATATCCATGAGATGAAATTTCAGTGTTGTTTTAATGTGCATCTCTTGAATGACCAATGATATCAAACATTTTTTCATGTTATTTTCCATTTGTATTGTTTCATCTAAGAAGTTGGTGTTCATCTCAGAAGCCCATTTTTGGATTTGTTCTATAAATTTTGGGGTGGGGTCTGGATTTTTAATTCTGTATATATTCTAATAAGGTATTTTTTGGTGGTACCAGGGTTTGAACTGAGGCCCTTCTGATTGCCAAAGAAGCGCTTATTTTACTGAGCCATCTCCCTGGCCCTCTTTATATATTCTAGATAAAAGTGCAATATATGAAGAACTGTTGACTAAGTTTTTCCTATTCTGTGCTTTGTCTTTTCACTCTGTTGATGATTCCTTTTGATGTGCATGACAATTTTATGAGCTGAGGCCACATTTGTTGATTCTTTGAAGTATTTTTCAGGAAGTTTATATTTTGTTCATGAACTCTCTGCTCACACCAATTCATTTTAACTACTTTCTCATATAGTAGATTTAACATATCTGTTTTTATATCTTTGCTCAATTTTGACTTTAGTTTAGTAAACAGTGTCTAGTTTTAGTGTTCAGTATGTAGAAAGTCAATTTTCCAGCACCACTTATTAAAGAGGCTATCTTCTTCCAGTGAACATGTTTGGCCCCACTGTAAAAGTCAAGGTGGCTGAGTATGTTTGTAATTGTATCTAAATCTGCTAATATGCTCCACTGGTTCTTAGATCTGTTTTTTGGTCAGTAGTATGCTTAATTTATCACAGTAGTTTTGTAGTATAATTCAAGTTAAGATTACAATGCCTTGTGTGTGTTGCCCAGAATTGCTTTTATTAATGTTTTTAAAAATAATTTTATTGAGAAAAAAATAATAATTAGACATTTGCCAAAACCAGTTAGTAGGACTGTTTCCATAATAAATACATTGCATATTGCTGTCTTAGTGATTATTCCTTGTACAAGATGCTGATATGATATCCTACCCACAAACACTGTTAGAACAAATCATTTTATTCATTGAATTAAGAGAATGCAGCAGTATAGCTATCCTATTTTGAATATACAGATACAAAATGGTCATTCATTTGTATCCCATTTTTTGTACAGTTTTGTAAGAGAAGGGTATTCCATTGTCCTTTAAATATTGTAGGTGCAAGAATTCAGGAATATCTCAATCTACTCCAGCAGTCCATAATAGTAGTGGGCTATTCATAGGACTACCAATGTCAGAAGTTGTTGACTTGAGCCTTTTACAGCTCAGCCTATTAATATGCCTTTACTTTTTATACCTCAGTTTTATACTTTACTGCTGATGGTTAAGACCACGATAAAGCAAGACCTATATAACAAGAAATGTAACTTTTGTATCTGCTAATGTCAGTAAAGTTCCTTCAGGATTTATCCTGAAACCCAATATCACACTTTGTAGATCCTTTGTTAGTGTCAGCCATGTGGATGAGTCATGGCCATTGCTTGACCAATTTGCTCTCTGCAAAATCATGAGAAAACGTTTTCTCTTCACATGACTCTCCTTAGGCACACTCTACGTCACTGATCACATTCTTCTGTGACCCATAATCTCCTTGATCAGAAAATGCTGATACCTGTGAACTAAGCAACTGCACTGAAGATGGCAATATGTAATAGTAGGGTTATGTTTGGAATGCCTGTCATTCTGGGCTTCTGTGTACGTACTGCTTGTCATGACATACCAATTATTGCCATACTGTCTCTCAAGTAAAAGTTTCTTTTTTAAAAAGGGTAATAAATGAAAAAAAAAAGACTCAAGGAAAAAAATCTCACAAGACTGTCATGCTACAATGCTGGATATGGTAAGATTTCCAAATTTCTATGTAAAATATGTATTTGTTTATTCATATTTTTATTTTTTAATTTTTTTCTTCATATTCTGTAGGGACATATGAATACTTGATGGAAAATACCTGTCCATGTTATGTCTATGATGTTTGATATTCATACACATAGCGTTTAGTATTCTGAGTCTCTTTTCCTTCCAAATGAATTTTACAAATATTTTTACTAGTTTTATAAAGTATGCTAATGGAATTGTGAAAATCATTGCATTAAATCTATGTATCATTTTTTTAAGTTTGGCTGTTTTTGCTATGTTGGTTCTTCCTGTCCATGAGCATGAGATATCTTTCAATTTTCTGATATCCTACCCCATCCACTTTTTCGAAATACTGTAATTTTTAATGTGTATGTTTTTGCTTCCTTTGTTAGACTGATTCCTAGATGTTTGATGTTTTTGATGCTATTATAAAGGATATTTCCCTAGTTTCTCTCTCAATAAGTTTATTATTTATGTACAGGCATGCCATTGAATTTTGAGTGTTGACTTTGTATGCAATTATGCTATTTAATATACTTATTAAATCTGGAAGTGTTTTGGTGCAGTTTTGAGATCTTTTATTTAAAATATCATGTCATATGCTAATAATGATAATTTTACATTGTCTTTTCTTACCCTTGTTCCTGCATTTCTATCTCCTGTGGAATTTGGCTAATGCTTCCTGACACATGTTGAATATCGTGGTAAGAGTGGACATTTTGTCTTGTTCCTGATTTTAGAGTGAAAGCTTTCAGATTTTGTCCAATAACATGTTGTTGGATGTTGGTTTGCCATAGATGACTTTTATGAGATTGGGGTAAAGTCCATCTGTTTCAGTGTTCTGTAAGATTTCTTTTATCATGTATGAGTGTTGAACATTATCAAAAAGCTTTTTCTGCATCTTTTGAAATGATAATATGACTTCTGTCTTGGGCTCTGTTGGTATGGTGTATTACCTGTACAGATTTATGTATGCAATTTCAACCATTACTGAATTCACAGAATGAATTTAACTTGTTCATGATGCATATGTAACCTTCTTGATGATTTGCTGCATTCTGTTCGATAGTATCTTATTGAGTATTTTTTCATCTATGCTCATTATGGAAATATACTTGTAGTTCTCTCCATTTTTGTGTCATTCTCTGGTTTTGGTGTCAAGATAATACTTGTACTCAAGAATGAGTGAAGGAGTATTACTTCCCTCTCAATTTCTTTGAAGTGTTTGAGGAGTATTGGCATTAAGTCTTCTTTAAATTCAACCATGAATCCATCAGGATCTGGGCTTTTCTTTGATTAGTTTTTAATTTTGTTTTCAATTTCTTTAACTGATAATGGGTTATTTAGAATTATCATATATTCTGGACATATAAATTTAATACACAAATTCTGTAGCACAGCTGGATACAAAGTCAATACTCAAAAATCAATAGCACACCTATATACATGTATTAAGCTTTGGTAATTCATATAAACCCAAGAATCTGTCCATTTCATCTGTTTTATCTTTCCATCCTACAAGTAAGGTTTTTTGAAGTAGATATTGATGATCGGAATTTCTACAGGATCTGTTTTGATTTTAACCTTTTTTTTTTTTTTGTCTTTTTTGAGACAGGGTCTCACTGTGCAGTTCAGGCTGGCCTTAAGCTCACTTTGTAGCTCAGGCTGGTCTCGAACTCACAACAATCCTCCTGCCTCAGCCTCCCTAGTGCTGGGATTACAGGCATGCGCCACCACGCCCTGATTTTAACCTTTTAATTCTACATCGGCTAAATTTGACATTTTTTCTTTCTTTTTGGGGGGGTAAAGTTGGCTGATGTTTTGTTAGTTTTATTTATTCTTACAAAGAACTGACCTTCAGGGTCAGGGGAGATGGTGCAGTGGAATAAGCGCTTCCTTGACAAGCACAAGGCCCTGAGTTCAATCCCCGGTTCTGAAACAAAACAAAACAAAAACAGAAAAACTTATCTTCGATTCTTAATTCTTTGTATTGTTTTCTTAGTCTTCATTGTCTTAATTTCTGTTCTGATCTGTATAGTTTCTTACGTTTTAGGGAATTTGGGCTTTATTTGATCTTGTTTTGCTAGAAGCTTGAGGTGCAATATTAGGTTGTTAATTTGTGCTTGTTCTATACCCTGATATAAGAATTTGCCATTGTAAATTTCCTTCTTAAGATTGCTTTCAATCCATTCCATAAATTCCAGTTCATTATATTTTCTTTCTCATTTAGTTTTAGATATTCTTTAATTTTTTTCTCTATTTTCACCTGTGACCCATTGGTTGTTCAGGATGATGTTTTTTGATTTCCACGTGTTTATGGAGTTTTACAGTTACTTTTGTCATTAATTTCCAATTTCATTTCACCTATTATCAGATAATATTCATGGGACAATTTAAATTCCTTTGCATTTACTTAAGCATATTTTGTGTGCTTTTAAAAATGTTATTTATTCATTTTAAGAAGAAAAAAGATAAAATAGTAATGAAACAGTTTCAAAACATGTTAGTAGGGCAGTTACAATAATTAATACAAGGACTACTATTTCAAGTAGTCCTTGAAATAGTTATTCACATGACAAGATATAGACATGATATCTTGTCTAAACAATATTATATGCTGTACTTAGAGAATGTCCCTTGTCCAGTTAAGGAGAATATGTATTGTGATGATGTTGAGTGGAACATTTAGAAAATATCTACTAAATCCATTTGATGACAGGTTTAGTTTAGTTCTGATTTTTTTTTTTTTACTGATTCTTTGTTTAGTTAATCTATCTCTGTGACAATGGAGTAATAATATCTTCTGTTACATTTGTGGATTTTAAGTCTATTAATAATTGTCTTATTTAGGTGGGTGTTCCCATATTTGGTGCATACATGGTTAACATTTTTATCTCTTCCTCCAAAAGTTTTCCCCTAACAAGTATGTAGTGACAGTCTTTGTCTCTTTTCATTAGGTTTGGCTTTCAATTCACATTGTCTGCAACACATAATTGCAAACCTTGTTTTTTCTGGGTTCCTATTGCACTAAGTATCATTTTCCACTTTTTTCAGTCTATGAATTTCTTTTTGAGTTACATTTTTTGGCAGAACTGGGGATTGAACTCAGGCCTTTGCACTTGCCAGGGAAACACTTATTCTACGAAGCCATCTTGCCAGTCCTGAGTTACATATTTCTTATACACAGCATATTTTACAGCCTTGTTTTCTGATGAAACAAGAAATATATTCTGCCAGTCTGTTTCTTCTGACTGGTGAATTGAGATTACTTATATTGATGGTTATATTTATTAGTTTATCTTTTGCATGATATTTTATTGCTAATGTTCTTTGCTTTTCCTTTCTGTTTAATTGCTGGTCTTTTCTTAGTTCTTTCTGTTATTGATCTTGGAATTGTAGTTGTTTTTGTCTGTCTTGAATATCTTTCAGTAGTCTTTGTAGTGTTTGTTTGGTGGTCGTGAATTTTTTCAGTTGTCATTTTGCATGGGAATATCTTTTTTCTCCATTAGTTTTGGAAGATAGTTTTGTAGTTTATATCACTATGCATTGGAAGATTTTTTTTTAAGATTTTAAATACTTCATGCTAAGCTGTCCTTAGTTTGAGGATTTGTGTTGAGAAATCTGCCATGATTCTTTTTTAATGACTGATTTCAACAACCTATTCTTGTGATGAATTTATGGAATCTTGATTATTATATATTTTTGTGTAGTTTTATTTTGGTAATGATGGTTTGGAGTCCTATATACTTCATTTATTTTAATGTCGAAGTCTTTATTCATACTTGGAAAGTTTTCTAACATTATTCCATTGTAGAATTTCTCGTGGCATTTGTGCTATATCCAACTTTTTCCATTTTATTTATTTTAGTGTGTGTGTGTGTGTGTGTGTGTGTGTGTGTGTGTGTGTGTGTGTGTTTAGGGAAGGGTCTACAGGGTGTTCAGAGTTTCACTCCTGTTTACAACCTCCACAGTATTGGCATTACAGTCATGAGCCACCACACCCAATCTCAATTGCTTTCTCAGCATGCCCTGGGGGAAGGGCCCGCATGGCAGGCCCAGAGATGGAACCCTGGACACCTCCGCCTGCTTGTAGGCACTTTATTCCACTGAGCTATTTGGCCAGGCCTTCCAGCTTTCTCCTTGACCTCAATCAAACTTATGTTATTCTTCTTTGCATCATCGTGTATCTATTAGACTGACCTTTTGCTATTTCTATGATATATTTATGATTACAATATACAATTGTATCTTCAAGATCTGATATTCTATCCTTTTCTTCACTGAATCTGTAGTACTTCATTCCACAGTTTCAACAGATGTTTTAATCTCTTGGATTATTTTTTGGACGTGTTTCATGGATTCCATGATTTTTCTATGTTGGACATTTTTTGTTTGCATCGTTTTTCTAAGCTTAGTTTTTTTTCTTTTATCTGTGTCTTTTCTAGTAGCTTGATTTTAAGTATAATTTATTTTTCTACCTGAGGCTTTATTTTCTTTACAGATTTTTCCACTTGCTTTCTCACTTCTATTGTTATCATTTCCGAAAGTTTAAGCATTTTCCTTCCAATTTTGACTATCTCTTTGTATTCCAGGCTTGTCTGAGTTAGATTAGAGACCTAGAATTGCATTTTGCTTCTGCATCTTGTCATTTTGTATTTTGTATTTTTATATCATTTTGTTTTCTATTTTTATGCTTTGTAATTCCTTATGATAGCTTTATCCCTTGTATTGAGTTTTACCTAGGGAATGACTTGACTTCAGAGATGTTCTCTAGATGAAGGTGGCTCTTTATAGACACCTCCTTATAGCTTTCCTAAAAACCTACCTTCTCAATATGTAAAGCATGTAATGCAACTATTAGGTTCAGCAAAAGTCCTTTGGCAGCAAATTTTCATGGTACTTATGACCCCATACAATCACAGAGTTATCATACAGGGAGAAAAACATGTGTATGACATCATGACTAAAATAGTACACTTAGTAATAACCATATTTTGATGAATAACTTAACTACTGAGAAACTATGGTAATCATTAACATGCAACCTCCAATCACAGGAACAAACTCTAAAGATATATAACCAAAATCAAGCATATACCACGTGTTTATGTGCAATGATTTTCTCCCTACTGGAATGATTTTACCCTTCTGCATGGGTTGTGTTACAATGGGTAGGGGATAGGATAAAATGAATGAAAGAGATGATCACCTGAGTTTTGGGAAACTGAAGGACACAGGAGGGAAAGAATGAAATAGAATGTAAAGGTATAATCAGAAAGGGAAGATAGAATGTTTACTCACTTGAAAGTTTGAATTCAAAAAATAGTTGAGGAAAGGGAGCAAGAGAATCAACAGAAGAAAATGAAAAACATAAAAAAGAAACCTAAAGGGTAATAAGGAAGAAAGAGAAGTAGAATAGAAAAGAAGAAAAAAGAGGGGCTGGGGACATGGCTCACTGCAATAAGTGGTTCCCTGGCAAGAGCAAGGGCCTGAGTTCAATCCCTGGTTTCCTCCCCAAACTGCCCCCAAAAAAAGCAAAGAAAAAAAAGTAGACCTCATTTATACACCAATGTTTATATAAGTATAGTTTATCATAAATAAATTTTGGAAAAAACTCAAGTGCCCACCAACTGAGGAATGGATAGAAAAGGTGTGTTTTTACACAATGGAGTACTTTTCAGCTATAAAAAGACAAATTTGAGGTTTCTGTAGATAAATAGATGCAACTAGAGAGTATTTTTATAAGTGAAATAAATCAGACCCACATAAACATATATGTAGTTTTGCTACTGAGAGAACATGAAAGAGTAAATAAAATCTGAAAGATACAATAGATATTATGAAAATAAAATAATTTGTTCAATGGGAAGTAAAAATTGTGATGAGAAAAAGGACAAAAAAAAAAAAAGAAGGGGAAAAGATAGGTAGATATGATAAGTTGGAAAATTGTATTGCCAAGCCCTGCTGGACTTTTGTTTAATTAAGTAAGTAATTTTATAGAGAAAGAAATAGCAATGAGACAGTTTCAAAACACGTTAGTATGACAGCTACAATAATTAATATATTGCATATTGTTGTCTTCCTAGGGGTGATTCATAATAGAAGATGCAAACGTGATATCCTGTCCAAACACTAGTAGTATAAAGCAGAAAGTAGCTAAAGTAGCTATATACATACATACATATATATATATATATATATATATATAATCACAAAATGGTCCTTCATTTATATCCCTCTTTTTTGTTTAGTTTTCTCAGAGATGGGTATTCCATTGCCATTCAGATATTGTAAGTGCATGAATTAAGCAAAATTATCTAATATAGTCCAATTGTGCTGGACTTTTGAAAGGCGCAGTTAATGTTTAAATTTTTCTCTTTCTATTCTTATTCTTTTAATTGCTTATAATATTTTTGTTGCTATTTTTGGGTCTTTTTAATCAATTTTGCATGTTTATATCTGGTAAACTAAACTAATTTGGAAATAACATCATTGTTGAACTCCTATTGCTTTATTTGGTGAAATTTTCTATCATTTCTAATGCCTTATTTTTTTTATTATTTCTGTAAAAAAATTAAAAAATGGAAAATTAGACCTGAGAAAGGGAGGAAAGAAAAATAATCGAAAACAAAGCATTTACAAAATAGAAAACAAAACATGATGCCTTTCAACCAGACAGGAAAGAGATAGTTTAATCAAACAAGGTAGAACAAAAGTAAAATATCTCTGGTACTTACAGTTCTATGATAGTGTTCATGTCAGATCCCAGAATGTGCTATGTACTCCAGCTTAGTTTGCCATTCGAATTGTGCTAGTTATGAAGCTGATCTTGACCTCTGGATGTTGGAGTTGAGACTGGTCTTCTATTGGAGTTTCTCAGATCTCAGCTGCTGGCTTCTTGCTCCTGCTTCCAACACTTCCATATTGCTATTCTTGCTCATTACTACATATCCTGATTACTACATAACCAGCTCTCCTGGGCCTTGTGGGTTCCAATCAGTCCAACTATGAGTGTTGTGTGTGCAAGTGCACGTGCGTGAGCGCGTTTGTGTGTGTGTGTGTGTGTGTGTGTATGTATTGTGCCACCTGGGTGGTAAGTGACAGCCTGATCTGGGTAGTGTGTCTCAGCCCATCCCTGCACAATTGTTTTTCAACCACTTACAAAGAAGAGTTTTTACCTACCTGTTTTGACTAAGAACTTTATCTCCCAAATACATTTTGTCAAAATAGTAATGACTGACATTCTTGTGTTCTAAATATGTGCTGCTTGTCATGACATGCCATTTGTTGTCATGCTGTCTCTTGGATAGATGTTTGTTTAAAAAGTAAGGGGGTGGTGAATGAAGGCATGAGACAGGAAAATGGTTGTTTTGTGCCTATCCTGCTACAATCCTGTATATGGTTAGATTTTTAACTTCTGTGTAAAAATATATAAGTGTTTATTCCTATTTTAAAATATATTCTAATTTTTTAAAATTATTTTTCTTCATATTCTGTAAGGACCAGAAGTTTAACATATCAATACTTGATAAGCCACATGGATGACACAGACAAATGAACTACAGAATAATGTACAGGACTACAAGATAAACCCTGAGAGGACTTCACTGACCACATAGGAAATATAAAGTTCATGTGTTGGTATATAAGTCTTGATCTACCTAGGTCTTAACCATCTAGCAGAAAAGTATAAAAATGAAGTACACACCGCGGGGCCATAATATTAAGCTGAGCTGTAAATGGCTATGGTCGACAACTTCTTTGAATAACTCACTATTGTTGTGGAATGCTGGACTGCGTTAGATTGTGTTGTCGAGTTCAAGCACCTAAGTTAGTTGAATGATAATGGAGTGCCCATCTCTGACAGGTGTAGACAAAGGAAGGGGTATAGAAAGAAAAAATCATGATTTGTGTGTATAGACAGTACAGTTGGGATAAATAACGCTGTGCTTCTACATAATTCTATGAGAGGCAAGATATACACTGATGGTGGTTGGACAGGATATTATGTCGGCTTCTAGTACTACGGTCATCCACTAGGAAAATAATTATTGAATTTTTGATATAATTCAGGTATAAAAAATAAGATAAGTAAACAGCTACACTCTTAATTTACTGATAAGAGACATCTGCTATAATAATGTCTGTAAGTATAATATCATGTATGCTCCTTGTACGATACCAAAACAATATGAAAACAGTTGGCAATGTATTAATTTATCAAATCTGTCTTGTTAAGGTGTCTTAAAACTGTCTGATTGATATTTGTACTTCAATAAAATAAAAAATAAATTAAAAAAATAAAATAGAAACCTGTTGCAAATGAAAAAAAATAACAATGTTCTATGACAATTGTATAAATTTATATGACTACAAAGTAAGCTAAACAATATGAAAAGGATGAATTTTATACACATAAAATTAAATTAGATGAGGAAATAATGCTACAAGATATGGTCACACAATTATTCACCATGTGTTATTGAATTAAAAAATGGTCATTAAAAAAAAATAAAAGGAGGATCACTATGAGTCCGATCTATGTAGTGAGACCTTGTGGACCCTATACTAAACACAAAAAGCAAAAGAAATGACCATTTTCTTCCCAGTTGTGCACTGGGCTTTTTGGCACAGAACAATGACCTACATTTTGATCATTTAGTCTAAGTTTATAATGGCCAACATGTGTGTGGCTGTTACAGGTTAAATAGACACAAAAGAAACACCTACCTCAGTTAACCATTTTATTGAGATAGTTGCACAGTGTTGGGCAAAAGGCACAGAAAGAAACTCTCCAAAACCCAATTAATACTAGGCATAGTGGCACAAGCTTGTAACTCTAGCACTCAGGAACCTGAGGCAGGAGGAGCACCAAGAGTTCGATGCCAGCCTGGAGTATATCCCAGGACACTGTCTCAAAAAAGAAAAGACAAAAACAAAAACAAGAGCCAGGGAGATGGTTCAGTGGAATAAGCGCTTCTCTGGCAAGTACTAAGGGCCTGAGTTCAATCCCTGGCTCCACCAAAAAAAAAAAAAAAATGCAATGCAAAACACAATGTAATGAGTCTTTTTGTGCCATTTGTCTAGCTATTCGCCTCAAGATTACAGGGAAAAGTCATCAAACCTCTGAGTCCAATATTGCTTAAAATCCAACAAGGGGACAGGGAAAGCATACAAACTGCAGAGCTGCTTTCAGGATTAAATGGGTTAACAAGCAGTCCTCAATACATATTAACCATTCCTGCTATTGTCACCTCATTGTTCCTGTCTTAACATTTATATTCTAGTGGATAAGCCCAATAGTAAAAAAGTTAACAGGTAGATAAGAAACATGTTTCGTTGTGATATGAACAGAAAAGAGCAGTAGGGAGGCCACCAAGGAGAGACAATGACAAAAGCTACTTTATCCAGAAGGCCAAAAATAAACTTTCACTGAGGGTGACCTGTGAGTTCCCTTGATTAGGCCATCTCATTTTGTCCAGTGCAGTGGCTCATGCAATTCCAACAACACCCTCCCTCAGCCCTCAGCTCTGTGAGATGGAGTCCTAGGTCTCCTTTCCCTGGTGTTCTGGTTTGGTTGCCCAGGGATGAGTGATTACAATGACAGCATCACATTGAAGAAGGCAAAAAGAAGGCTCATTTGCAGCCCACAGTAAAGAATCTCGAGTGGTGAAGTTTCCCAGATCATTACTGCACCTGCTGATTCCCAAAGCATAAGCTACTATTTCCTCCCTTTCCAAAAATAGATGGCTACCTTCCTGAGTGCTGCGTAACAAAGAGGCTGTGTGGCTCTCTGTGCTACTTATTTCCTATTATCCAAGTTGGCTAAGACATGAGAATGAATTGCTGCCTCCCCAAGGAATTATAGCCAGCCAGTGAGGCACAGGAAACGTGGACACACTATTAGGCGAAGCCCTGGGGGAACTTTTTCACTCACTTACCTAAGGGA
>PVKA01033344.1:0-24480 GCA_004027165.1 Ctenomys sociabilis
ATGAGTTCATCTAATATAATTGTGTTTTTCATAGTCCTGCATAACTACCATTTTGAGAGTTCTTTATTCTTTATCCAGGCTCATCCAGCAACTTCTCTTACCTTCTGGATTATGGTCTTTGTTATTTTCTATATGCTATGTCTGGAGGTATGAGAATACTTTGAATTTGTATAACTGGAAAATATTTCACTTTTAGTATTAAAAAGTATGCTTGCTAAGTATAAATTTCAATGAGGACAGATTTTTTTTTCAGTCCTTTGAATAAATAAGTCTAGCTTCTTACCCATTTGCTCTTTTTTTCTTCTAATGTGGAATAAGATGCTATTTAATTTTGTTTTTCCAGAGACAATATTTTTTTCTGTGTACATGCTTTAATGATGTTTTTCTTTACAATTATGTTTGAACAGTTTCATTTTTGTGTATCTTGGTATGATTTTATTCATATTTATCTTGCAAAGGTTCCTTTTTCTTAGAAACGTAGTGCTATAATTTTAACTGAATTGATAAAGTTCAAATCTTTAAATATTTATTGCTTATTTCCTACTGTTGCAATTCTAATTATATGAATATAAGTTTCTTAATTTTGGCACAAAATAAACTATTATATGAATGATCTGTATACTTTTTCCTCTTCATGTTTATTTAAGACAATTTTTGTTGTTATATTCATTTAAGCTTATACTTTTTACAATGTGCAATCTATTATAAACCTCATGTTATATATTCATTTCAGAAATATTTTTCTAAAATTTACTCTTTTACATCTTATATCTTTTACATTTTGAATATTTGTCTACAATTTTTAATCTGCTATGTAATTATTACTGATTTTCAATAAAGTTCATAATGAAAAAAAATAAATTTGATGTTCAGAAATTTGGATATGAGCTATCTAAGTTGCTTGTCTGTGTGTGTGTGTGTGTGTGTGTGTGTGTGTGTGTTCCCTGTTTGCATTTTTCTGACCTGAAATACATAGGTTGAGATCTTTTTACAATTTGGATATATTCTCAGTCATTCTCTCTCTGTCTCTCTCTGTCTCTGTCTCTCTCTCTCTTTCCCTTGCTCTCACTTACTGTCTACCTGAGTTAGGTCATCACTATGCAGTTCAGCCTGAGCTTGGGCTCCCTTTGTAGCCCAGGTTGGTATCAAACTCATAAGATCCTCCTGCTGCAGATTCCCAAGTGCTGGGATTCTCGTTGTGCACCACCAAGCCAAGGATTTTCACTTTCTTTTTCTTTTTGTGGAACCAGGAATTGAACTCAGGCCCTTGCGCTTGCCAGGAAGTGCTTATTCCACTGAGCCATGTTCCTAGCTCTGATTTTTCTTTTTTTTCTTTTTTCTTTCCTTTTCTTTTTTTTTTTTTTGTCTTTTTTGAGACAGAGTCTCACTATCTAGTTCAGGCTGGCCTTAAGCTCACTTTGTAGCTCAGGCTGGTCTCGAACTCACAACAATCCTCCTGCCTCAGCATCCCAAGTGCTGGGATTACAGGCATGCGCCACCACGCCCGGCGTGATTTTTACTTTCAGTGTTGCGTCTTTCTTCATTTTTCATTGGGACACCAATTGTAAATCTTAGAAGACTTACCCACATATCATATGTCATTTATACTCCATGTAGTTATGTGAAATTTACTTCTATTTTGGATGAATTTAGGTCACTTTCTATTGATCTGTTGCTGAATTTATGAATTTTTTCTTCCCGTGAGTCCATATTCTTTCTATATTCATTTAGTATTTTTAAATTTTGTGTATTCTGTTTTAAAAAAATTTAGGCCAATCATTATGGAAACATATATTTTATTCTGTTTCAATCATTTTCTTCTTCTAATTCAACAAATTTTTAATAATTAAAATTCAGACATAATTTTCATATCTAAACTGTCTCTGACATTAAATTCTCTTACTGAGATTACTGATATGCTCAAGAATTTAAGAATTTATGATGGTTAAAATAATCTGAGGATTCTCTTTCATGACTAGTGATTACTATAAACATAATTAAATAATATTCACTAAATTGTTACTGGGTTATATTTATCCCTAGCTTTTTAGTTCTCAAATAACTAATTCTGTCTAAGAAAGGATCCTGTTTTATAATTTTTGACTGGTGAGAAATCATGTAAAAAAATCTCCAAAACCTTGGAAAGGTAGCTCCCTCTTCCCTGTTCATGAAGACTTCTTCTTCTTGCATGGCCTTCATTCTCCAAAAAAGATAAACTAAGAAGGATCTTTAAAGGGAAAGTGTCATGAATGTGAAGTTTACCTAGTGCATTTCTCTCTTTTGATGAATTGTGTTTCTTAGATTTATTTCTGCTTTGGGTCCTTTCCAGTATCTTGAAATTCTTTAGCAGATTTCAAGAGGTTCCCATTGGTCCTAGGATCCATAACAGCTCAATATCATGACAGATAGAGTGAAGCACAAGGGTGTAAAATTATTCCCATTCTGACAAACAGAAAAATCCAAAGTATGATAGCAGCCTATGACACCATGCAAACCAGGCCACTGTCTCACAAAGTTGGAGAATGGAACCATGGACCACAGGGGATGGGTCAAGAGGTGTATTCAGTAGAAGGATAAGAGGAGAGCTCCGATGTGTCAGCATAAGGACTGCCACTGGTTCACCACCTGAGCCCTTTGCCTAGTGTCTTTTGAAGATAAGCAGATCCCAAGAGTGCAGCAGAAGTTCTCACTCACACACCAGACCATTTTGTATCTGTATATACAAAAGGGTTAGGATAGATATTCATTCTCTTAATTCAATGAGAAAAAAGGCTTGCTCTGAAAGTATTTGGATGGGATATTATGTCAGTATCTTGTACTATGAATAGCAACTATGAAGACAAGACTATGCAATGTAGTAATTATTGAAACTGTCCTACTAATTGGTTTTGAAATTGTCTCATTGCTATTTGATTCTCAAAAAAATTAAAAAAAAAAAAGATAAGCATAATGTGGGGATAAAACCGGCATTCACCCTCACCCATCATCCATTACAAATGGCTTTAACAACTTGAAACACCCAAACAACCAAGGGAGACTCAGGCTTTGTTATGCAGAATCAGGAGCCAGGGAGATAGCTCAGTAGAATAAACACTTGCATGACAAGTGCAAGGACATGAGTTCAATCCCTGGTACTACAAGAACACAAACAAAAAAACAGAATTATAGAAAAACCAGTTTCAGACTTCTCAAGTTCCTTGAAACTGGATTATGGCAGGGCTATTGTGTTGGTGCATATTATTCTGCATGCTTCCAGCTTAACTCATCATCTTTCTGTGGCCATCAGACAAGATTTTAGGCTGTGTCTCTTGGTAGCAGCCATTTTATAAGCTCAGTAGCTAAACAAATTCTCTTACTCAGATTACTGATATGCTCAAGAATTTAAGAATTTATGATGCTTAAAATCATCTGAGGATGCTCTTGCATTACTGATGATTACTATAAACATAATTAAATAATACTCACTGTCATACTTTTTGTTAGATAGATCATATTTCCTGGAATAGGACAACACAATTTCTACAATTTAGTATGCAGCTAAATGTAATTTTTTTCCATATTCTAAAATCCTCTATGATCTCTTTTTTCAGAGTACTATAATTTTCCTAGAAAAGACCTTTAACTTCTTTAGTTACATGAATTCGAAAAAATTTCATTTTCCGCGGTGCTGTTATAAAAGGTATTATTCCTATAGTTTCCATGTCAGTGTGCTTGTCATCTGTGTAGAGGAATGCTATTGACTTTTGAGTGTTGACTTTATATCCTGCTATGCTGCTGAATTTGTGTATCAATTTTCTAGTAGCTTCTTGGTGTTTTTCGGTCTTCCAAGTAAAGTATCATGTCATCTGGAAATAGTGATAATTTAACTTCTTCTTTACCTATTCTTATTCCTTTTATTTCTCCCTCTTGTCTTATGGCTGTAGCAAATGATTCCAAAACTATATTGAACAGGAGGGGTGATAGAGGACATCCTTGTCTTGTACCAGATGGAAGAGTAAAAGATTTCGGTTTTTCCCCATTTAGATGTATATTAGCCATTGAGTTGTCATAGATGGCTTTTATCAAATTGAAGTAGAGGCCTTCTATTTCAATTTTCTGAAGGATATTGAACATGAATGAGTGTTGGACTTTGTCAAAAGACTTTTCTGTGGCAATTGAGAGGATAATGTGGTTTTTACTTTTCTCTCTATTGATGTAGTATGTTACATTTACAGATTTGAGAATATTGAACCATCCTTGCATCCCTAGGATAAATCCTACCTGGTCATGGTGTATTGTCTTTGATGATAAATTTGATGATTTGGTGTACTCTGTTTGCTAGGATTTTATGAATGAGATTGGCCTGTAGTTCTCTTTTTTAGTTGTGTCTTTTCCTGGTTTTGGTTATCAGTATAATACTTATCTCCAGGAATGATTTTGGGAGACCTGTTCCCTTTTCAATTTCTTTGAAGAGTTTGTGGAGTGTAGGGATTATATCTTCCATAAATTTCTTGTAGTATTCAACTGCGAATCCATCAGGACCTGGACTTTTTTGTCAGCAAGTTTTTTTATACATTTTTGATTTTGTTGGCTGTTGTTTACTTAGAGTTTTTCTGTCTTCCTGATTCAGTTTTGGTAATTTGTACTTTTCTAGGAATCTCTCCATTTCATCTGTGTCTTCTATTCTGTGAATGTAAATACTCTCAAAGTAGCTATTTATAATCTTCTGAATTTCCACTTGGTCTGTGGTGATTACATCCTTTTCATTCCTTATTGTTTGTATTTGATTTTTTCTTTCCTCTTTTTGATGAGGTTAGCTAGTGGCTTATCAATTTTATTTAGTGTTTCAAATAACCAGCATTTTGATTCCTTGATTCATTGAACTGCTTTTGTCATCTCAAATCAATTAATTTTTGCTCTAATCTTTATGACTTCTTGAAGTGTTTGGGCTCTGGGTTTTGTTTGCACTTCTTGTTTTAGATGTTACAGGTGTCACATTAGTGTGTTTATTTGTTCCCATTCTGTTTTCCTAATGTGCAAGTTCATAGCTATGAACTTCCCTCAGAGAATGGCTTTCATCACATCCCATTAATTCCAACAAGTTGTGATTGAATTCTCACTGAATTGAAGTTATTGTTGAATTTCTTGTACCCTGCTCCTGAATAGGAAGAACCAACATCCTGAAGATGGCCAAACTCCCAAAATTGTTGTACAGATTCAATGCAATCCCTATCAAACTACCAACAAAATACCTCCCATATCTAGAAAAATAATTCTTAAAATTTATTTGGAATCAGAAAAGACCTAGAATAACAAAGGCAATCCTGGTCAACAAAGGCAAGGCAGGAGACATCACTATTCCTGACTCGAAATTATACTACAAAGCTACTGTTATAAAAATCAACATGGTATTGGCAACAAAATAGCCCGGAGGACCAATGGAATAGACTAGAAGATGCAGAGACCTCTACTAACACACTCAACCACTTGATCTTCAACAAAGGAGCCAAACATGCCCACTGCAAGAATGATATCCTCTTTAACAAATAGTGCTGGAAAAATTGGGTCTCCACATGTTGAAAACTAAAACTTCACCCAGGTCTATCATCATGCACTAAGCTAAAGTCAAAATGGATCAAAGATCTAAACATTAAAACAGAGACACTCAGTCTCCTTGAAGAGAAAGTAGGAGAAACTCTTGAATACATAGGGATAGGCAAAGAATTCATGAAACAATATATATTCACATGGGAAGCGCTTGAAAGAATTAACAACTGAGACCACCTATTATTGAGAAGGTTTTGCACATCAAAAGAAATTACCAGCAAAGTGAAAAGACAATCCACAAATTTTGAAAAAATCCTAACTCATAAGCACTGAGACAAGGGTCTGCTCTCTAGAATTTATAAAGAAATAAAAATGTCAGGGCCCCTAAATTTAAAGACCCAATCTGAGGTGAATAAACACTTGTCAGAGGACAAAAATAAGAAGCAAATAAATATATGAAAAAGTGCTCCACATCACTAGTCATCCGTGAAATGCAAATTAAAACAACACTGAGATATCCTCATTCCAGAAAGAATGGCTATCATAAAGAAATAAACCAACAACAAATTTTGGAGAGGATGTGGGGAAAGGGAACACTTCTCCACTGGTGGTGGGAATGTATGTTGGTGCAACCATTATGGAATTCAGTGTGGAGATTCCTTAAGAAACTAGGACTGGAAATCCCATTATAGCCAGCTATACCCCTACTGGGAATTTTAAGTGGATGCCATTTGAAGACATACTTATAAGCAAAATAAACTGGACCCACATGTGCAAATATCGAATAGTCTCCCTGGTATATCTCAAAAGAAGTATGTAAATAGAGATGTATAACACAATTAAAAGGAAAGAGAGAACTTGAAGATTGCACAATGCGGAGAGGACAAGGAGAAATGCTGAGAAACATGACAGGCAAGACCATTCACTTATACACACTAGATGGGTAAGACAATGATCCTGAGAAACATCAAGAGATTTTTTAAACTAGCAGTTAAGTGGTAGATTCTCACCCTTACTAACTATATATGCTGATACCTGTGAACCAAGCAACAGTACTGAATTTAACAAAGTGTAGTAGAATAGTCACATTCCAAATGCCTGCCATTCTGGTCTTCTAAATATGTATTTCTTGTCATGACATACCCACTATTACTATACTGCCCTTTTTAAAATGGTAGTAAATGAAAAATAAGACAAAAATATCACAAGACAGCCATGCTACATGGCTACTATGCTGTAGATGGATGGATTTCTAAATATCTATGTAAATATATGTAAGTGCTCATTCCTCTATTTTTTTTCTTCTTCTTCGTATTATGTATGGACTTAGAGTTTAGTATCTCAATACTTGATGGAAAATATATGTTTCATGTTATGCCTATGAAGTCTGATATTTAGACTAATAATGTGGGAAAACTGAACTACATGTGTTGCAGGGTAATCGCAAACTTCTCTTCTGGAGGGTTAATAACTTAAGTTTGCAGATAAAAAACTTGGAGAAAAAGAAAGGCTGCAAGGTCACCCAACATTTTGTCCCTAGCCTTTCAAGGTCAGTGAAGACTCAGGACATAGGAGAATTTATAATGTAACATCATGTAACTCAGTAGTGCCCCAAATTTTCTGATCAAGGATATTATGGGGCCACAGAAGAGTGCGTTCGATGATATATAGTGTGCCTAAGGAGAATTACATGGAGAGAAAACTTTCTCTCAGACTTCCTCAGAGAGAAAATTGGTCAAGCAATGGCCATGACTCATCCACAAGGCCCACACTGACAAGGGATGTCCAAATTGTGGTACAGGGTTACAGGATAGACCCTGAGGGTGCCTGACTTCCTTATTTGATACAAAAGTTACATTTTTTGTTATATAGGTCTTGCTTTATCTCAGTCTTAACCATCCAGCAGAAAAGTATAAAAATGGAGGTATATAAAGTCATATTAATATAATGAGCTGTGATTGGCTCAAGTCAACAACTTCTGTGAATAAACCGCTTGTACTGTGGACTGCTGATCTGTGTTACATTTAAATCCATATTGTCAAGGTATCTTAAAACTGTCTCATTGATATTTGTACTTCAATGAAACAAAAATAAATAAATATATATATATATATATATATATATATATAGCCATCCATGTTTTGAAAATCTGTACCATATATATCATTATGTGTTACCCTGTTTGTGTCATTTTTTCTCTTTGTTTTTGCTTCTATTTTTCACTCTTCAAGTTAAAATACAAATAAAGAAATTAATAATTAAAAAAGGAAACAAAATACAAACATGTCATAATTTTAATATCAATTGATAGGAAGAATATCATTCAGTTTCCTTGTTATCAGAATGATCACCATGTATCCAGTGCCTCAACAGAGGGCTAAATGAAATCTTATTTCTTCATCATATATTTCACCAGAGTGATAAATCACACTCAGGAGAATGCTGTGTTTAAACAATGATTGATAATGCTATAATTGATAGCATCATATTAATTAGTAACAATGTTTCATGTAATTAGACTGATGTGTTAAGAATCATACCTGAGCAGGTTCAGGAAACAGTCAGTGTCATGAACACACAGATCGGATTCTCCCATTGCATGCTGATGTTACCCTGTTGGTCGTGACTCTGACACCTGAACAAGACCTACAGCCACACGAATGAGGAGGCAAACTCAGTCTGCCATGTGATGAGGACATTTTCCTCTACATCTGTTAAAACTAAAGATACTGTTTGCCATTCAGTACTTTCTTTTGGGAACAATGCTAAAATGTAGTGTTGAGAGGAATCACTCCTGACTCGCTGCTTCCAGAATTCCCTTCTTGTCCACTGTTTATGAAGCAATACTTGGTGTAAAATAGTAAGGTACACGAATTCCTGAAAAATGGAAATAAGTTTGATGGGTAAAGGATACATCTGAAAAACTGTGTTAGAAATTCAGCAGATTCGGCAGAGATGAGCAGTCAGTGTGCATGCTTGAGGGCACAAAGCACTGCTGTGTCAGAGGAGTCCATTACAGACAGAACTGATGCCAAAGGCCCTCTTCAGCTTGTATTTCTGTAACCATATTGCTGCTGCACTGTGTTCTGTAGACTCAAAGAAGGCACTCAGATCTTATAAAGTCTCTTGAAGTCCCATCAGCAGGTGACCCTCCGAAGTAAGCCGATCCAGCCACTGAAACTGTCCAACACCTGACTCATCAGAAGCACCATCCAACTCTGTGGCTGTTGAAATATGGTGAAGTCCTCAAGAATATGCAGCTTGGCATTTTGGGCCAAGTTGAAGCCATGAGATCTGTTTCATCCAGAGGGAGCTGTCATGATCCTTAAGAGACTTGGCACCTCATGTAGATAGGTTCCTTTCTCCTCTCAAGACCTCTCCTCTAGCAGCAGTAGAAGATTACCTATAAAGGCTCCAATACATTGGCATGAAATGCAGCACAACATCCCCCCAGACCCAAGGCCACATATCTAGTGAAGGAAGAACAGCAGCTGCTACTTTACTACATCACACTCTGACCTCACCCTTCTCTGCTGCATCATATGCGGTCAGCTTAACAGAATGTGAGTGGTGCTATGGATTATGTCTAGGTGTCCCTGCAAAGCCTCCTGTAGTCTTTTGGGCCAGCTTCTAGTGTTGGTGATTAACCCATGGTCCAATGCTGGAATTGTAGGTGTGAGTTCCACACCCACCTTGGGGCAGATAATCTGCACACAAATATAAGGAAGGGAGAGAGGCTTGCTAGCCACCTCAACCCAGCTTCTTCCTTTGTTCTTTGATGTTTTCCACTTCCATGAACAGCTGCCCTCTGATGTGTCACACCCTGAGTGTGGTCTTGGAGCCAGCTGAGTATGGACTGAAACCTCCACAAACTGTGAGCTACATAAACCTTTCCTTCCTCCATTTTGTGTGTCACATATTTTGTCCCAGCAATGGGAGAAAGGTAACCAAGACAAATAGACTCTTAAAGTCTAAGTTGTAAGGAAAGCACCCTGCAGATTGGGTTTCTACTCTCCAGCAAGAGGGCATGCATATGATCTCCTAACAGCTAAACTGTGCAGTGGAGGCTTCAATAGCTAGAATGCACACGTCTGTGAACCAGGTAGAGGAACAACTGGGTGCTCATACCAGCGCATCTAGTGAGCTTGCAGAGTTTGTGTCTCTTCATCTTCCTTTAGCTCCCTGGCATATGGGAGCATGTTTATACCAAGAAATACAACAAAATTCCTTTAAACCTAAAATCATAGCAGTACTCATCACTTTGGACTTTTTATGTTTTTTATTTTTGTTTTATATTTCATCAGAGCAAGAATTACTGCTTATATAATAGGGGAGAGGCTAGCTTATCTTTGAGCTCAAGGGATTCCTAGGCCAGTCTGCCTGGTAATTTGCATCTATCAAAGCAAAGCAACCCTGTGCACATAAAATGAAGGTTCTTAAAAATGTGGGCTGAGTCACAGAGCTGAGGAGCTGGAGTTACTTACAGAAAAGCAAATTCAACGATGTACATGGTACCTGCACCAGACTGAAGAGTCAACATGCCTGCAGCAGGCACCACTGATCCTCAGTTGTAGATTCCCTCTATGCAAATTTCAGGGATTAGAGATGTACATAGCATGGGTAAAATCAGACCTCACCCATGTAAGAGAGGTATTGTAGCAAATGCTTTGCATGTCCCTATCCCTTCTTTTCAGCCAGCTCTGCTTTCTGATGTCATGGTGGGGATGTCCCTATGGTGCTAACAACAACCCAATGAGATGCATCCTGGGCGTCTTTCTCTGCTACTGGCTTTCAGAGCTTCCTTCTAAGTCACAGAATTCCAATAAACCTAAGTAAAAAATTAATGCAGACAGGAGAGCTATGGCTCTCCAATGCCCCTCTCAATGGGGACGAGAGCAGAACACAATTCACCCTGCTCCTCAGAGCTCCTGCAGCGAGAACCACAATAACATCCCTTTGAAGTTAATGGGTCTATTCTATTTCTGAATCACAGTCCCTTCAGCTTCTGCTGTCTTGGGAGGACTTCCTAACTGAAGTGTCAGCATGCATGACTTTACTCAGCCTTCCCTTTTGGAGGAAACCAACCTACGAGAAGCTCAGGGATGTGAGCTTTCTCTGAACTGTGTGAACACAAGGTAACTTAAATCTCAGAGTTCCAGGTATAACCGATTTGCAAACATGGGGTTGACATGACAGTTGGACACTCGTCTTCTCACGGTGCTTCTGGAGTTTCAAGAT
The DNA here is from genome assembly GCA_004027165.1 of Ctenomys sociabilis. Taxonomy (NCBI): domain Eukaryota; kingdom Metazoa; phylum Chordata; class Mammalia; order Rodentia; family Ctenomyidae; genus Ctenomys; species Ctenomys sociabilis. The sequence goes on from PVKA01033344.1 coordinate 10,765, forward strand.
GGAAGAGAGCACAATGTGGAAATGCTGACAAAGATGATTCTTTCTTTCCCTGGCACATCCAGATGGCCCTGATCTCAGTGGACTGCGAACACTCATGGCTCGTTGGGGTCCCGACACACCTTGCAATGTTTCCCAGCCAATCCTGCCTCAGTGGGTTGCCTCTACTGAGCCTGTCTCATGCAATGGACCTAGGACTCCCGGGAGGCTGCCCGGGGGCCTATGGATCCATGTTCCTGGCCAAGTTCTCGAGGTGCATTGCGTGCAAAAGGCCTGGAGCTCTTTTTCTCCCAACAGTGTGGTATCTTTCTTATACTCCTCTTCTCTGTCTGCCACACTGGTTTGGGGCACTTGCTTCTTGCCCCACAGGGCAGCATTCTCTGTATTCCACTCCTCCCCATCACCTTACTGAGGAGCAACATACCACTTCCTCAAGGTTTAGAGGCTTACAAAGACCAAGGGCAGGAGTAAGATGCATATTACCTACTTTTGATCTTTCCTCTCAACTGAAAAATACAAAATAGTGTGAAGTAGAGGGAAAAAGCTACAGGTTAAGGAAATAAATATGTAAACATTGGTTAAAATTTACAATAATGTATGTGAAAATACTGATTAATTTTTTTTTTTTTTCAGAACCAGGGATTGAACTCAGGACCTTGCACTTGCCAGGCAAGTGGTTATTCTACTGAGCCATCTCCCTGACCCCCTGATTAATATTTTGTTTGCCATATTTTTTTAACTTTCTGCAAAGATTTATTCTGGAAGGGCTCAGTCCTTCATGGCAGCTGCTTTCCTCATAGCGGCCAGCGTGTTACTCAGTTTCTCATGCTTCCTTTTAGCATGGATGTGCACATCCCCACCCTTCTCTTGATGAACTTGAGGGTGCATTTGTCCTTGGGGTTCCTGAGCAACTCCATGGCATGCCACTCATAGAGGGCAAAGCAGCACACCTCCTGGATCATGTCCTGCAAGAACTGGGTGTGTTTGATGTGGTGTCCGTGATGGCAGCTGTGCCTCAGTTTGCTCACATTCTTCATCACCTTGTGGCTCTTGCTGAGGCCCACAGCCATGCGAGAGCGGGCCACCATGGCTACTGTTCTTTGAGGGCTGCTGTCCTATTTGCCATATAGACCTCAATCGCTGAGAAAACAAAAACATAATTATCTGGTATGTTTCCAATCTTTTCAACACATATTTATTCATAGACTGCTCCACTGGAAGAGTCCTTAGCCTGTACTTATGTGCACAAGCTCTGTGCTCACACACATGTGTGCTTCTGAACCTGATTCTTTGACATTATTAGGAAAAAGATGATAGTCACCATTTTCATACAATTGATTTAGGAGTGGCCTAATTATCCCAAAACATGCTGTTAATTCAGGAAATTAACTGGTCCAGTATATGTTCCAGATTACCCAAAGACATTGATCTTCCCTTGTCAAGCATTTTTTTATGGAGACAAGCCAACTTTTTTATTTCTGTATAGCACCTATTTTCTCTGTGCCAAAGTTTCTTTGCACCTGCCAAATCGATTTTGATCACAAGATGAATCCTGTAAGATACCTGGAAAATAAGTTCAGACTCATGTAGAATTCCAGGATACCTTGTGGGTCCTGTTTTGAAACTGTAAAACAGTCTTTGATGATTTCCCTGATCTTTACCTTCATCAGTGTGTGCATTTCAGTGGCTGACCTGAGCACTTTCTTAATTGCTTTAGGGTACTGCAACATTTTCTATAGGTAGTATCATCCATATGCTTTGAATAGAAAGTAACGATTCAGATCTTAAAACTAGGGTGGGAGAGATAGCTCAGTGGACTAAGTGCCTGCTTAACCAAGAGCAGGGACCATGGTTCGATCCTCAGTACCTCATCCAGTACCTCAGGCGCTGCACTGGCCCCACCCTGGGTGGTGATGAGCTGGTGACTGAGTCCCGGCAGTGTCTCAGGCCTGCAATCCTAGTATTGGGGAGGTTAAAAACAGGAGAATCACTGTGAGTCAGAACTGCTTATTGAGACCCTGTGCCAAGTACATAAAAAATAGTATAAAAACCTTAACACTTTTCTGAGGAAAAAATACCTGCAGGAGAGGACATGTCACAGTGCTTTTTTTCCTGCTGTACTCCGGAACGGTAAACCTCTGTGCGGAAACAAATGAAAGGAAACAATGCTTGATAAATGTCAGCACACAGATATTTCACTCTATACAGCTCCTTAACAGCCAGAAATGCAAAAGTCTAAGAAAGATCTGGGAAATTAAGAACAAATGTAAAATATTTTGAAACATGACTGCATCTTCAGCACCATGGGTAATGTCCTGCGAGACACAACCGTGAGGCGGCAGATGGAACAATTAACACCTGCTGCAGCCCTGCTCTGCCCATTGGCTGTGCACAGCCTGTGGTGCGCCCCTATTTTATTTCCTTCTTTCTTTCTGAAAGAGGCAGTTTGCAGGGTGGAAGAAGAAATCATTTCCATTTGAATTGCAAATTTCTGCTGCAGCCATTTGTTTCCCCCTAATATTTTCTAGGGTGACTCAGAATTTGGACTGTTTAAGCATTTCCTGTTGAAATACATCACCCTTAGTCAAAAGCACTTTGAAACACAGGAAGAAGTGCTTCATAAGCTCTGCCCTGTAGACATGGGAACCAAATGTGGAAAAGGCTAGGACATTGTGACTGGATTTCATTACTGAATACACTTTTGGCAAGATCTGCTTAATACTCAATGTCTTTTTGATATCTGTTTATTTAAAGGTAAAATAAATCTAACAAGTCTCTCCCCTTTTTAAGCACTGAGCTAGCATCTTTGAAATGTGAATCTGGTGCCTGCTATGAACCTGGCATTCACAGGAATCAGTTTTTTAAAAAGGCCTCTGCTGTCATGCTAAGTGGAGGCAGTTATAGGGACTCAAGTAACTCTTTAGTATGTATGCAGTTGAGAGTTCAGACACCATTGAGACACAGCAATGTCTTTATTGGCCTGAAAGAATAAGCAGGAATAAGATGGGGAATGCTGGGCATGCGGTAGTGGTGACAAAGGCAAGTGGCACACACTGATTCCCTTCGCTCATCAGTGTTCTGACATCCTCCAGACAACACCAGGCTTTCTTCATCCATTGCAAGAAGCGTCCTTCCACCTGTGCTGGGAAAAGTAGTATTGGGAGGGAAGAGCAAAATGCTTTTTAAAGCTCCCTGGTATATACTGGGTGACCATATTGTCATTCTACAGTCTTGCTCAGTGAAATGGCCCACTCCCAGATTGCTTTCGGCAGTATACATTGTTTGGATCCCATGAGACTTTATTGACAACCTGTCAAAGTCAATCTCTATCTACATACAGCCAGTTGAGGTCAGCTATTTAGTTGAGTAATATAATATCCAAAGCAAAATCAAACTGTATGAGTAGTATTACCCACCCCCTCTTTAGTCAGTACAAGGAGAGAAAGTTCCTTTGTTTGGCAGTTGGTCATGAAGGGAAACAATCTATCAATGTTTTGGAAAATGATCTAAATTCAAGAACTACTTTGCAGGCATTGATGATATTTCCATGTCTGGTAGCAATGTTTTTCATGCACAGACTTCCTCTCATCTGGACATCTCAGAATACTTCACAGATATTTGATAATTCTAGCAGTTTGCTGCTCAGTTTCAGGGAGGTACCATTATAAAACTGTTTCCTCAAAGAAGATACAATGGGCCAGTGCCTGATAAGGAGAGTCTTTGTGTTATACTGGAATCAATCTCTGGATGTAGAAATGTTTCTGTGGTTATTTTTGGATCAACATTTCAGCAACTTGATTCAAGCCACTGAATACAGAATAACAAACAGCCATCCAAATTTATGTGAGAGTTTATTGTAGAAAATTCCCAAAGTTTTGGCGGTATAGCCAGAAGCAAAATCAAAACCCTTGGGAAATATTATAGAGCTTTTGGAGAAGTGAGTACTTGTCAAGATTTTTAAAAATAAAATATAGAATTAAGAATAAATTTCAGACAACTGTACCATTAAAGAGCTTGCAATTAGGGTGCCTAAGTAGTCTTTAAAAAATGAAATGGAAGCTGGAATGAAAACAAACAAGTAAAACATAAAGAAAAGAAAAAAATGAGTTTCTTTCAGTAAAAGAAAAAAAGGGGTTATTTATAACCATGTCATGGAATATTCAAAATGAACTCTCTTTGGGTTGAGGATCAAGCTCAGCAAGAGTCAAGCTCAGTACCTTGCCTTGCCAGGCAGGCACTTGTACCCAGAGCTATATCTCTAGCCTTGAACTATATTGATTTCTCAACACCAAAAATATCCATGTCTAGCAGATGCAACAAGCACCTATTTCACAAATGACAACAGTGGACATGAGACATCACATCTGCTGCATAAAGAAATCACAGCCTCAGAAGTGATCCTAGGTCTCAGGCAATAGGGAAGAGGTACAGATAAGAAAAAAATAATGAAGTGCATAAATTTAAAGTTGTCAGATATAAAAGTTACATTTCTTGTTATGTAGGTCTTGTTTTATCTTTGTCTTAACTATCCAGCAGAAAAGTATAAAACGAGATATAAAAAGAAAAGCCATATTAGTATGTTGAGCTATAAAAGACTCAAGTCAACAATTTCTGACATTGCCAGTCCTATGGATAACCCACTACAATTATGGACTACTGGACCATATTGGATTACTTTGCTGAATTCACTCACCTACAATATTTGAATGGTAATGGAGTACCCATTTCTGACAAAATTAAACAAAAAAGGGGGATATAAATGAATGACCATTTCATAGTGAAAAATATATATACATATATACAAAAAGGTTAGCATTGATATACAGCTACTTTCTCTTAGTTCTAGAAGAAAATTTTGACCTAAGTGTTTAGACAAGATATCCTGTCTGCCTCTTGTACTATGAATAACTACTACGAAGACAACAATGTGCAATGTATTAATTATTGAAACTGTCCTACTAACCTGTTTTGAAACTGTCTCCTTGATATTTCTTTCTCAGTAACATTGATATAAAAAAATAAAGTTAAAGTTTTGAGAAAAAACTGAAGCTTCAGGACAAAAAATTTATACAGGCCATCTTCCCTTCCATAAACCTCACAAAGATAGTAACGATAATTCCCAAGCATGTTGGATGCACTGAGCCTAGGCTCATGCCTTTGCTCATGGCTAGTGTGCTTTCCTGCAGCGGCAAGTGCCTGTGACAAGGCTGTCTTCCTGAGGCTGAGCTCCCACTATGTGAGGAACAGGACCCTCTCTTCTTTGGTCCTGAGTTCTTTGGGTCCTTAATGGAAGAACTCAGCCAAGATCTGGGGAGATAGCACAGCAGTGTAAGTGCCTGTCTGGAAATTGCAAGGACCTGGGTTTGATCCCAGTAGCACATGCCATGCTGGCTCTGGAAACTGGGAGTGCAGTGCTGGCCACCACAACTGGGTGTGGTGGTTCATGCTAGTAATCCCAGCGCTGGGGAGGCTGATACAGGAGGATTATTAGGAGTCTGAGCTACATAGTTAAACTCTATGCCAAATAAACAAACTCAGTCAAGAGATAGGCTGCCTAGAATGTAGGTTGATTCACTTGTAAATTCAATAGAAAGTTACCCCTTTAAGGAGAAGGTGTGGGCAGTGCCAGGAAGGCATTTACACTGAGGGAGAGTTTGGAGATGTTTGCTGTGAGAGTCCATCATAGGATCCATTATAGGATCCTGGACACTGGGGTAATGATGGTGCTTATCAATGTTCTACTTAGGAGTTACTTAGCATTTGTAAAGTGCCTGCCTGAGCTTTGTAGTGGTCTGTGTTTCCTGGGCCTTTATTTACATAAGAAATTCAGATTAAATTTTTAATAGGATCTGAGTCCCAGCTCAAAGCAGGAGAGTTTTTATGCCATGTCCAGGTACCAAATACCCATAATGAATGCAAACATCCTACACTACAAACATGAGCTAAGAACATCAACAAGATTGTGAATGGAGTTAAGGGATTTAGAGGGAAGAGGGGAGGAAGGGAAGGGAGCTGGAAAAGCACTCTGCTAGGTGCGTGCCCCTCTCACCATGAAGAGCATAAGGCTCATGTGGTGCACGTGTGTACTGACAAACTCAAAACTAAAATTAAGGAAAGAATACTTGGCACTCTCAGGTCATTGTCTCTGTGGTCCAGAGCGCCGCATGCCTTGTTCTTCAGTGAGCCAGCCCGAGGGCCCATGTCAGGAGGCACACACAGGGCACGACCTTAAGGCGCAGATACGCTACGTGGGATCGCCTGGGTTTCAGACCTGGCAAGTGTGTGTAAATGCATTGCGCAGCCATGGATTTGTTTCTTCATTTGCTGGCAATACATGCGGCCTTAGACACCTGCCCGTCTGTCCCTCATGCCTCTGTTGCTAGTCACCTGCCCAACAGAGCTGCCGTCTTCCATCTGCGCTTTGAACTCTGCCTTTTTGGAGATTCTTGGTCCCCAAATCACACACATTACTCAACTTCATCCCACAATGTTCCTGTCTCTCTCTCTCTCTGTCTGTCTCTGTGTCTCTGTTTCTGTCTCTTTCTCTGAAGGACCACCCTCTCCTGTGATGTATACTTCTAAAATTCTATCTAGTAAACTGTTTTATGCCTCTCGCAAGTCTTCACAATTCTTTTTGTGCGACGAAAGTCCACAAACCTATAACTTTTTCAACAGGCAAGGTCAGGAGAGGTCCATGGTCCCTGCTTGAGGCAGCCTCCTTGGGTACCATCCACAACAGGAACTGGAGGAGGGGAAGTCACTTCCCATGTTGCTTCGCTGCAAGGGCTTCCTCCTCTGCATGCAAAGCAGGCTACACAGATGGAAGCTGTGCAAGGCCAACACAGCCACAGAGTGGGAACAAAGAGCCAGGAAAGTATTATCAATGACGGGAGGGACACTTAAAGGGCACGCAATTCATTCATTTGTTAATTTTAAAATGAGATTTCTCCAGTCATGGTTCACAGGTCCTTGACCCTATGATACTGTAGCAAATAAATTTTGTTTTTATTTCTATCTTGCCCCAAATTAGTGAAAGATTTCCAACTGCTTCCACTAAACTACACAATCCCAAGGCACCAACTTGACCAAAGACAGAGTGTGCCCATTGGTGGAGCTAAATTCTCCATGCTTATCTTACATGTCACATTATATCTCTATTTCTAATTATCTCATTTCTGATTCAGATTTTCTTCTTTTGGATTAACACTTTTATTTCTCTATGCAGGTCAACCTTCGACAATCATCTTTTAAGCTTCTTAATCTTTTAATATTGAAAATACATACAGGATAACAGAAAGTGGAAAAGTGCAGAATTTGATATGCATGAGTGGAAATATTTTTGTTAGGTCTTAGAAAATTTCTGCTAAATTTAGACATAACTTAAGTAACTGGATTTTCCAATTACATAAATATTTTAGAGTACTTTTAATATGGAATAAAAGCAGTTGGCTGAATTTGGAAGTGACAGCTTTAGTGTTAAAAATTAGGTAAATGTGTTGTATCTGCTCTTATCATTGGCATTTGTGTGTATCTTCCCTTAATCAGTTCAGACAAACTATCTAAAAATTAGAAATAGATGCTGACCTATAGAAATATCCCAAGAACAGCTTAGGTCCTTCTGCTTTTTGAATGATATACAGTATGCAGAACCAGCAGCCCCAGCTTCTTTCTCAGGGAAGGACAATTATCAGCTAAGAGGCACCTTAGGACAAAAGTGCAAGTGATAATTAGAATCACTGATTTTAGAAATAAGACATAGTGGTCAGATAACAACACTAGATCTATCTGTTCAAAAACAGAAATAGAAAAAAATCTTTGGACCTGAGCAATGCAATGCAGGCAAAGAATGTAAATACATTTCTAGAAGAGCGCTGGACAAACTTAGCCCAGGAAATGATGTGGAGCGTCCAGGAGATCCAACAGGGCAGTGCCTCGGTGCTCACAGCCATGTGACTGCCAGCAGTGGGGCGGGAGAGTTACCTAGCACACCTCCCACGCAAGAAGTGAAGTTGAGATGCTGTTTAAGTAAGCTACGGACAGTGTGTGAGGCTATTTGCAATAGCCTCGGCTGCAGATGGTCCTGCCTTCTCCATAATCAGTTAAAGTGGACTTCAACTCCTCCTTGACGTTGTTTTTCTGCTACTTGGCATGACCCACACTGTGCAGCCATATGCTCCAGAACATTGACTGGCCTGCTCTGCCCATTGGCCTGCACTCCCCTAAGTGGGGAAAGCAGGTATTGAAAGAACGGCACAACAGTCCCAGAAGGTCTGTGGCTCAAGTCAGTTCAAGGGAGTACATTCTGCCCCTCCACGTGCGACAGTATCTCTGGCTCTCAGTGCTGTTTCTGCCCCTCTGGTTTCAGCTACTCTGGTGAGTTTCAGGTGCCTGTTAGCCTTTCGTGCTCCTGTAGCTGGGAGAGCTGAGGTTCCTGTTAGGTTTATTTGGTGCAGTAAAGAGACACAGTAGATAAAAGAGGCCTTTATGCAGGCAAGGAGAAGACCACAGCAAAGGAGGGACATAGAGCTTCTGAGGGCGTGACAGGAGAACAAAGCAGGTCAGGATGGGGGTGGGGCTTAGGGGGAGCAGTCTGTGTGACATGGCAGATAGTGATTGGGCAGGAGGTGGGGGACAAGGAAGCAGGATCTTGGGAAAAGGAAGTAAGAAGTTGTATTATGACTAGGGAGGAGGAAGGCGGAGCATAGCATGTGGCTTCCAGTGGCCTGTGCTGTTTTGGCTCTGCACCGTGATGACTTAGCAGAACTTTGTATTTAAAGTGGAGAGAACCCATCAGTTCGCAACCTGAGAAGAGGACTCCTGCCTGCATACTCGCCCCATCAATAGTGACAGGGTTCTAGCTATACTTTTGATATAGTATAGTGTGGTTCAGCATGGCAGGATAGGATGACACTGCATCTTGCAAAGGGACAGCAACCATTACTGGCGCTATCTTTTCACTATCCATCACATCTAGGTATCTAGCAGTGGTACTTAGGTATCTAAGCTGTACCAGGGTATTGCTTTTTCTTTAAAGTTTAAGAATATACAAAATGATCTCACAAACATGCTTTTTTTTTTTTTTTTTTTTTTTTTTTTGTGGAACTGATGATTGCACTCAGGCCCTTGCACTTGCCAGGGAAGTGCTTATTCCACTGAGCCATCGCCCTGGCCCCTCACATACATTCTTTACACCCATAAAATCTTAATGAGTTAAATGAGTTGAGCAAGAGCACTGACAATTATTTTGATTAAAGATCAAGTTCTTGTCATTGCTCAGATTTGTAAACGTGTCTGATCCTGTAAAAATGCGTGCTCTCACTCTCTCACTAACTGTAAGCCTCAAGAAAACAACAATTATCTGTGTCCCTTTAATTTTACCCCCATTCTATCCCATCAAACAGCTGTAAAAATAATAGCTGGATAGTAGGCTTCTGTAAACCATATTTCTGCTAGTGTTATTTTCTTGGTTTTTTTAAATATTTTTTTAAAATCATTACTTTACCTAGAAATATCTTATGCCAGGTGAAAGTCTCACATTTCCCATCTGATTGTTCACTTTATATCAGATGTCTACTCAGATGCATTTAGAATTTTACTCTTAACTGGGTGTGGAGACACACATCTGTAATCCCAGCATTCAGGAGGCTGAGGCAGGAGGATCATTATGAGTTCCAGACCAGTCTGGGCTACAAAGTAAGCTCATGGTGAGCCAGAGCTGCATCGTGAGACCTTGCCTCAAAAAGGACACACACATATACACATACACAAAGCACAGGATTTTACTCTCTGTCCTTCAATTGCATATGGGAGCTCATATCACTGACTGGCGTCTGCTATCTCTCTGTTGCTGTGCCACTATCTCTTTCTGTTAGAAGATCTTGAGAACCTAAGTACCAGGGCATTGATTTTTGAGTTCCCTAGTGTAGCCAATGTGCTCAGTCAATGCCAGTAAATCAAATTCGTGCCACTTTGTGCTTTCCCAAAATAGCATCATATAACAAAGAAAAGACCTTTTGCTGGACCATGGTCACATCCAGGTCAAAGATCACTTTTCTTTATGAATTTAGCAAGAAAACATGGTGCTTTGCCTTTAGGTAGCTTATTAAATTTATTAATCCAGTAAATCGAAATACACTGCAGACTTTCATGAACTGAAATTTCTGTAGGACCAGTAGGTGAGTGAATTTATTCATTTTCAGATTATATTAATATTGGGCACTAAACATGACCAAAGAGGACTCTTCCAGGAAGCCCATCTGCAGAGTGCTGTTTTAGGACTGTCTGTTCTCATTCTCTGCCTGGTAGTGCACAGGGCACACATCCTTAATAAGTCTCCCAGATGGTAGGGCCTCGGCAGCACAACCCACAGCTCCCTGTGTGCATCGTGCATCAGCCACGGGCACTGTCACACTCACTGAGGAACTTGTCATTGCTTGAGCAGTCGCCAGTTTAGATAGCATCCAAGGAGCCATAAATAGTAATTAGAGGTTTGCATAAGTGCTTTTTAATTGTTACTTCACAGTTAATTTGCATTAGATGCTGTATGTCACAGGGAACACACCTTCCATGACGCAGGGTCTGAAGTGAAAAGTTGTTCATTACACAGTGAGCGTCATGAAAGATGTGCCTTCCTGTGCCACGGACCTTATAGCCAGGGTGCATAATTCACGAGGGTGTACAGCTGCCCTGGGATTGTAGGCTGCTTGTGTGTGACCGTGAAAGCAGGAGTTGGTGTCCATAGGACTCGGTGATTAGTTGAAGCAATTCTACAGGCTCAAGGTGAACGTGAAAAGCTGTTCTTCCCTACCTGGAAAAAAAAATGCTGCCTTCTTTTTCTCCATATCCTAAAGAAAGGAAACTGACCTTGTCAGATACAAAAGTTACATTTCTTGTTATATAGGTCTTGCTTTATCTTGGTCTTAATCATCCAACAGAAAAGTATAAAAATGAGTTATGAAAAGAAAAGCCATATTAATAGGCTGAGCTATAAAAGGATCAAGTCAACAACTTCTTACATTGCCAGTCCTATGGATAACTTACTACTATTATGGACTATATTGGAATATTTTGCTGAATTCACACACCTACAAAATTTAAATGACAGTGGAATACCCTTCTCTGACAAAACTAAACAAAAAAGGGGATACAAAGGAAGGACCATTTTGTATCTGCATGTACAAAATTGTTAGGATAGATACACAGCTACTTTCTCTTAATTCAGTGGGAAGAAAGATTTGTTCTAATAGTGTTTGAACAGGATGTTGTGATGAAGACAACAGTATACAATGTATTAATTATTGAAACTGTCCTATTAATTGGTTTTGAAATGGTTTCATTGCTATTTGTTTCTCAATAAAGTTAACAAAAATAAAGAAAAAAAGGAAGGAAAGTGAGTTTTTACATCTTTAAGATCATGTTTCTCTTGGGGCATCAAGCATATTCTAACTACTAGAGTTGGAAGATAGTAGAACTTACAAATGAAACCAAAACATTCTTTAAGGTATTGCTTAATTTGGGATTTCTCCTTAGGAGTGCATGTGTGGATTAATGGATTCTTTTGTCAGACAAACAGGTAGACTGCGGATTTTAAAGCCAGAGAGATTTGGCTCAATCTGAAGGGAGATAATTTTTATCCTCCAATTTTCAGATTCTAAGAAATTTTATAGCCTTTCTATAAATATTCCATTCAAAATGCTGGAGCCGTAGTAGCTCTCCCTGAACACACTTGCAGTGCACTCTGGCCCCGCACCATTCACATGAGCATCTAACATGCCACTGTTCTTCATGAAAGCCACTCATTATGGATCACCACTCATTATGCTTAAATTAAATCCTAAGAGTCATGAACATAGGACCCAATCCCATGGCATTTATAAATCCTGTATTTCAATTTCTCTGAAACACAGCCCTGGTCATTCTCTCAAGTGTACGTGCTTGGTATGATGTGTTTAAGCCTTCTGTTTTACGTATTTCTTCATGTTGCTTACAAGAGCTTTATTTGTAAATGTTTTTTCAATCATCAATCGTCACCACAGATACAGTAGTGGGGGATACTTAAGATATGGTGAAAATTACATCTGCCAGTGTGTAATCTGAAGAGTAACCAATAAAGCATTAGTGCTGCTGTATTCATGCATCAGTTACTGCTGCCTTTCAGCACCTTTATTTACCTTTAGCTTGTAAGAGTTCAGGTGTGACCTTAGAGTGCTCAGCACAATGCAGAATAACTACAGCTGAAATATTGCCAGATGCATGTGCCAGCTTCTTGCAAAACAGGACAGTAAAGTCTGTCACTTATGTATTCTTTATCTCTTTTTAAACATAAAGATAAAGGGCCAGCCAAATAGCTCAGCGGATTAAAGCAAGCAGAGTCAGGGACTGGGGGTTCGATCCCATGGGCATGCTTTGCAGGAACCACCCCCGGGTTGCACTGAGACAGCAATTGGGACTTCATGTGGTGGGACATGCTTGTAACACCAGCACTTGGGAGGCTGTAAACAGGCGGATCACTATGAGTGTGATCTGTGAGTGAAACCCTATAGACAGTTCACTAAAAATACAAAACACTGGGGTTCAGACTTTGGAAGCCTGAGAATTCTGTTTACACTTCTCAAAGCCTGCATAAATGACAACATTAAATGTTTTACTAAGAAGTTTCAGACATTTAAGCTAAATCTAAACACCTAATGGTCATTAAAATTATGTTCATAGATTTGAGATCTTCAATTGGAATCCCCCAATCAGTTTCCTTAAACAGCAGGTCAGCAAACCTCACACTGAAGATCTCTCTCTCTCTCTCTCTCTCTCTCTCTCTCTCTCTCTCTCTCTCTCTCTCTGTGTGTGTGTGTGTCACACATTTTTTAGTACAAATATTTCTGGAGTCGAGGCAGCAGTACAAAGTGCCAGGATGCCAGGCTGTAAGAGAAACCTGGCGCCCCCACTTCCGTGCATTATTTTCTTGGCACACAGTGGTGCCCTTTTGCTGTCATGCCGGGCGGGAGCTCTTTCAGCTTGCAATAGCAGAGTTAGATAGTTGAACAAAACCATATTTACTCTCTGGATCATTCCAGGAAACGTTTGCCAGCTCCTGGTTTAAGTAATTTCTTTCAAAGTAGGGGCACGTGCTTCTGAAGTGCCATCTTCTTGCACCTGTCTCTCTGGGCTCTCCAGGTCTTCCTGACAGAAATGGCAGTGGGAGGAGCACTTTGCTCTCCTCTTCTTTTTTTTTGGTTGAATTTTTTTAGGGGAGGTTTTTTATTTATTTATTTTGGTCCTGAGGAGTGAACCCAGGGCTTACAACTTGCTAGACAAGCATTCTTTCGCTGAGCCAAATCCCCAGCTCCCCTTCTCTTCGGATCTCCCCTTTCTTGGTGCACAGGGAAGATTGCTAAAACAGAAAAGAGGAAGAGAAGAGGAAAAAGAATGCTTTCTTCCTGCCTTTTAAGCACATTTCACTTCCCTTTTTCTTTCCTATCTTGTTATTACAGAGTTGTATGTAGACATTTTTAGAAAGGTCTTGACATGCACTGTAGGCACGAATTTTCCAGTATGATTATTTTAAAGAATTTTCTGGAAATCTTGTCATTATGCTGACCACTGTAACTTCCTCTCTATTGAACGGATGTTTTGATTAGTCAGAGGTGATGTGTGGCTATGCAGGGCCCACTGGACTGGTCAACACATAAGAGGCCAGGCGCCATCTTTGCCAGGGTATGCCCT
>PVKA01033345.1:8563-24577 GCA_004027165.1 Ctenomys sociabilis
AAACTAAACAAGAGAGAATTTATGGAAAGCATACCTTTCACAAAAATATCAAAAAAATAATAATAAAGGAAAAGTTGTATTTAGGAATCAATGTAATAAAGAAAATAGGGCCAGGGAGATGGCTCAGTGGAATAAGCACTTCCCTAGCAAGCGCAAGGGCCTGAGTTCAATCCCCAGTTCTGCAAAAAATAAACGAATAAATAAAACAAAGAAAATAAAAGATCTATACATTAAAAATTACAGTATTCTGTAAAAGAGATTGATGTTGATAGCAAAAAATGGAAAGATATTTCTTATTCATGTACAGGTTGAACCAACATAGTGAAAACCACCAAACTGTTAAAAATGTTGTACAGATTTAATTCAATCTTGATCAAATAACATTAGATTTAGAACTAGAAAACAAATTCCTAAAATTCATTTGGAACCACAAGACACCTAGAATACCATACTAGGTTTAGAATTGTGGATAATTCCCTACTATTATGGACTACTGGTCTATATTGGATTACTCAGCTGAATTCATGCACCTACAATATATGAATGGCAATGGAATACACACCTGTGACAAAAGTAAACAAAAAAGGACATATGAATAGACCATTTTGTAGTGGAAAAAAACAATATATATCTGTGTATACACAATAGCATAAATACACAACTACTTTCTCTTAGTTCAATGAAAAGATTTTGAACTAATAGTGTTTAGACAATGTATCATATCTGCATTTTGTACTAGGAATATTTACCTGTGGGAGACTATAATCCGGAAGCCTTTCATTAACCTCACTCAAAAACTTACAGCGCTCCGCCATAGAAAGGCTGACCACGAGGCAGCCGCCATCTTGCCTCCTTCTTCTCAACCCAGTTATAAGAACAAAGACAATATGACTGCCCGCTGGGTATTTCCTATAACTGAGACAATGGGGCCAGGAGGCGAGGGAGAACAACCTCAGACAATTAGGGTATATAATCCTCTTGATTTAAAATTACTAAAAAAATTAAAATCAGCTGTTACTCAGTATGGTACAACAGCCTCTTATACTCTTGCTGTATTGGGATCAACAACACGGGGATGGCTTATACCTACCTGATGATTGGAACATACTGGCTAAGGCTGCCTTATCAGGTGGTGATTATTTGCTTTGGAAGTCAAAATACTCTAACGGTTGTCGTAAAATAACTAAAGGTAATACACAAACAAAAAACGGCTAAACTTATGATATGTTAACAGGATCAGAAAATTTTTCCACCACTAAAGCTTAAATGCGATATGAGACAAGACTGTTTGCTCAGATTCATGTTGCTGCCTCTAAAACATGGAAAAAAACTGCCCTCCAGTGGGGAGGTTAGTGCCTCTTTAACTAGTATCAAACAGGAACCCGAGGAGCCTTTCTCAGATTTTACACAAAAAAGGCTCAGATCTTTCAGGCTATATTTGCCTTTGTACAGACATAGGGCCCTCTTATCATCAGGGTCTGGCCATGGCCGCAGCACTACAGGGTTATGATGTTAAACAGCTTTTGTCTCAGAGAAACAAACTTCCAGAGTTAAACATTTGTTCACCTTGATCCAAAACATGATTCGTAAAAAAACTCATTTGGCTGATTTTGGTAATCTCAAATTCATTCATGTGACTATTGATACTTTCAGTGGATTTATTTTTGCCTCCCTCCAAACCAAAAAAGCTACTAAACATGTTATAGCCCATATGTTACAAACATTAACTGTGTTAGACTGTCCTCAACAAATTAAAACAGACAATGGGCCAGGTTATACTAGCTCTACCTTTACACAATTCTACAAAAAACTTAACATCATACATATCACAGGTATTCCCTACAACCCTCAAGGTCAAGACATTATAAAACGAGCTAATCATACTTTAAAATCAACAATAAAAAAATAAAAGGGGGAGACTGGTATCCAACGAAGGGATCGCCGAGAAACATTTTGGCACACTCTCTCTTTATTTTAAATTTTTTAACTGTGGATGCTGAGGGGCGATCGGCTGCTGCTCGCTTTTGACATGCAGAGACGCAAACACACTTTGCCACAGTCTTGTGGAGAGACCCCTTGACTAATTCTTGACATGATCCAGACCCAGTCCTCATTTGGGGTCGTGGATCTGTCTACATATATTCTCAAAAAATGAAATCTGCCAGATGGCTGCCAGAAAGACTGGTTAGACAAATTGACCAGGTTCCAACGGTAGAGGATGACTTACTGGACACTTCCAGGGACACCTGTGTGCCCTGAGAATGCCTTTTTGTGCTTATTTACAGATCATAAATGGAAAAAAAATTCTGAGACTCCTGACAACATTGCCTTGGATCGTTAAGTGCGGCTTTGAAGATCCCGACGCAGAAAAGCTACGATTGCTGTATGAACTGGACTGGACTCTGTGCAGTTGCCTCCCTGTTTCCTGACATTGACATAACTATGGGCGGGACAGGGATGGGAGTGGCATTACACTCTTATGTAAAATTGTCTCAACAGCTTGTTAATGATATTCAGTCCTTGTCTCGGTCCATTCAAGATGTACAAGATCAAGTGTTTTAAGAGAAATGTTGTTTTTATGCTAATAAGTCTGGTATTGTCTGAGATAAAATTGCTAAGTTACAGAAAGATCTAATTAAGAAAAAGCAGGAGCTGATTGACAGTATACTTTTGCTCCTGGTCACTTTTGGCCTTGTATTTTCAATAGACTAATGACTTTTGTTCGAGAACAGATAGATTTTGCCTTAATAAAACCCATTCAGGTCCATTATCATAGGCTTGAGATGGCTGATCGGGATAGCTGTGATAAAGTTCACCCTGCCTAAGATGAGGCAGAGATGACCATCTCTTAGCCTTCCCACCCTTGGTGAGATGGTCAGGTCAGCCAAAGACGGGTAATAAGGAACATACACGAGACACCGCTCGCTGCCCAAAACAGGAAGAGGACCCTTGCTGTTCTACTGTCCTATGACGGGTAAAGCTTGAGCTGGACCAGTACAGAGGACTCCTCAACCTAAGACAGGCGCTGCCCCCTCAAGGGATGGCCAAGTAAGCCTTACATAAAGTAATAAATAAAAAAGGGGGACCTGTGGGAGACTATAATCCGGAAGCCTTCCTTTAGATTCCTTTTATGGACACTTCCTGTTAATTGCTGCATTATGGCCTCCTGCCTTTGTTCTTTTAGTTAGACTTCCTGTGACAAGCTCCTTTGGTTGATCACATAAATGTTATTAGCCTATAATATTACCCTAATGTATCTACCTCATTGATGACGTTGACTTCCCTCCCCTCTGCTATATAAGCTAGTTCACTTCCTTGAATAAACGAGACTTGATCAGAATCCTGTCTTGTCTCCATTTCTCGCGTCCCTGTCCCATGTCTTTGTCAGTCCCCACTCCTCCCCCAGGCGACCTGCGGTGACTGGCCTGCTGGACGGGTCATTTACTACAAAAACAACAATGTGCAATGTATTAATTATTGTAACTGCACTACTAGCCTTTTTTGAAACTATCTAATTGCTCCTTTTTCTCAATAAAATTATTAAAATATAAAGCAGAAAATGAGAATTAGAAGTCTGTTTGTCACATTCTGGCCAAATGAATTTTAGGAATTATTTTTCTAGTTCTAAAGGGATCACTATACTTGACTTGAAATTATACTACAGAGTTAGCATGACGAAATTCACCGGCAAATAAAAAAAGTAAAGAGCGAAAATCAAGACCTAAGGGGTGCAGAATAAGATTAGAAAATAAAACATAAACACAAATACACCTTATCTTTGACAAAAGGACCAAACACATTAAGTGGAATAAAGATAACTATTTAAATATGTGCTGCTGGAGAAACTGACTATTTACATGACAAAGAATAAAAGTGGATTCATCTCTATTACTATGTACCAAGCTAACGTAAAGGGCCAAGGAGATAGCTCTGCAGTCTGAAATCCAGCCTGGCAGGTGCAAGTTCCTGGTACTACAGGCTATGCCAGCTCTACAACATGCTGGCTGCTGAAGCCAGGCGTGGTGGCGCTTGACTATAATCTCAGCTCTTGGAAGTATGAGACAAGATGTTCACAGTGAGTCTGAGCTTTGTAGTGAGACACTATACCAAATAAATAAGCAAATAAATTTATAAAAATAAGAAAGCAAAATTAGATGAAAAATCTAAATTTTAAAACAGAAGCACTGAATCTACTAGAAGAGAAATTAGATAGAAATATTAAAGACACAGATATAGGCAGAAAGTTCATGAAATCCAAGTTACATGAGAGATGGTTTTTAAAAATCAACAATTGGGGGTCTCATCTTATTAAAAAACTTTTGCACATCAAAAGAAATCACCAACACAGTGAAGAGCCAACCCAAAGTGAGGGAAAAATTAGTCAACAGTCCCTAAGACTAAGGATTTACATCAAGGGCATATAAAGAGTGGAAGAAAGTCAACTCCCCCAAATGTAAAGACCAATAAAAGAATAGGCATCTGAGATGAATAAATCCTTCTCAGATGAAAAAAAAAAATACAGATAGCAAATAGATATATGAAATCATGTTCAATATCATTGGTTATTTAAGATATGAAAATGAAAACATCGTGGAGACTCCATATCACTTGATAAAGAATGGCTGTCATTAAAAAATGAACCATAGCAAACACTAGAGTGGTTGTGCTGAAAAAGAATCTTTTCAATGTTGAGGTCAGCATCGATTGGCACATCTGCTCTGTAACTGAATGCGGAGATTCTTCAGAAAACTGGGATCAGAAGTCCATTTGGCAAGAAGGGTCATTCCACTTTTGGGTGTTTTCCTACAAGAATTTAGAACACCACAAAACAGTGGTATATGTACACCTATGGTTATAACAGTGTAATTTGTAATAGCTAAATATTGGAAACAATCTAAATATCCCTTAACAAAGAAATGGATGGAAAATTGTGGAATTTTTATACAATGTACTACACTATAAAAAGAAGAAACTTGACAGTTTTATAGGTAAATGAATTAACTTGTAACCACACTCATAAATAAATCACTCTTCCCTATGTGAAGATCATTTTGTCCCCCTTCTGTAAGAAGTTGAAAGAATAAACATGATCCATATTTGCAATAGTTATTGGAATGAAAATACAAAAACTTTTGGAAAATAAAGAAAAACTGAAATGAGAGAAAGGAGAAAAAAAAGGAACAGAAAAACAATTTTATATTTTAAATTGGTGAAAGACATAGTAGTGAATTACATCTCCATATTGTTACAAAAAAGAAAATGAGCTTATTTAAATCATTGAAGAGTGTCAGTGACTGTCTTTTCTAAAACAGGGATAAGTTAAAATGATACAGATAAGAGCAACAGCATGTAAAAGTAAAAATGTTAATATAATTTTTGTACTCAAAGAAAGAAAAGAGAAATAAATTACTTGACTTACATGAGTGTTTTCATTTAGGTAGCCTAAGTAAGCAAATAGCTATACATGCTGGAGTTATTAAAATCTCAATTACCAGAAAAGCATCCTAAGCAACAGAAAAACCTACAAAATCATACACATAAATGTATGTTCCAAAAATAAAATCCAATTAGTAAATTGAAAGACTTTCAGACCTTGAAAATAACAGAGAACATAATGAATATGAATGGAAAGATTTCTTAAAACTAGCAAGCAACATAGAAATAGCAATACAGCAATGAGAAGACAATGCAAAGAAAAAATATAAGAATAACAGGTGTCAATGAAACAGCAGGAGTCAGCACAAATGACATAAAAAGACTATTTCAGAAGTACAAGCAGAGCATTTAACAAACATGAGAAAAGTATCTGACATGAAGAAGAGTGAGGCATATAGAACTCTAAATAACCATAATGAAAATAAATCTATACCTAGACACATAATATTAAAGATTCCAGAAATTCAGTAGAAGAAAACAACATTAAAAGCTGCTAGAGAGAAGAACTAGATCACTTACAATGGAAAGCCCATCAGAATCACAGAACAGTCCTCAATAGAAAACATCAAATCAAGAAGAACTTGGAGTGAAGAATCTCAGGTCCTGAAACAAAATAATTTCCATCCCAGAATGAGGTACCCTGCAAAACTGTATATCAAATTCAATGGTGTTCTTAGATGCATCCATGAAAAAGAAAAATAGAAGAAATTCATGACCACTAAATCAACCAAATAAGGAGAACTGGCACACATTCTAAGAAGAGACATAAACAACCACAGTTCCATGTACAGAGCAAGTACTTCAAAAGAGGAGAAATATATAGAACCTGTCAGGAAAATAACATGACAAAGATAATCCAATACTTATCCTTTGCAGCCATCAATGTAACTGGCATCTATTCACCAATCAAAAGAAATAGACTGGTAGAGTAGAAGAAGAAATAAAATCACACAATATGCTATATATAAGAAACATTTAACTGAAATGGAAATTTACAGGTTTTTTTTTTTTTTTTTTTTTTTGGTGCCAGGAATTGAACACAGGACCATGGGCTTGCCAGGCATGCACTTATTCTACTGAGCTATCTCACCAGCCCCTGAGATGGAAATTTACAAATTGCAATTCAAAGAATAGGAAAAATTAATCCATGCAGTAGAAACCCAGTAAAAAAAAAAAAAAAATGTGTAGCTATTCTGGTCCCTTACCTTATCAACTTCAAAGCAAAAAAGATTAAAAAAGATAAAGAAGACCACTATATACTTAGTAGGGAAAACTGAAGGATGAAAAGATATCAGTTATAAATTTATAAGCACCCAAGGTAGCAGCACCAACAGATATAGACAAATTTTAAAAGATATGAAAAATCAAATAAACAATAATACAAATGTAACAGGGAAATTTAACATGATACTGTCACAAAGAGACAGATCAACTAGGCAAAAAAAAAGAAGGGCAAAAATATTATAGAGCTGAACCAAGCTTGTGAAAATATGAACATAATAGACTGTTACAAAGTATTTCAATCTAGTAAGATAGTCCAATGGTCTAAAGTCCCCGCATAGGCAAGCTTAAGCAGGTGCAGGGGACAGCAGTTTGATCCCTGTCACCACATGCCACTCCAGCCCTCCCCTAAGGCTGGGCTTCAGTGGGCCAAAAAAAGTGTTTCACCCAGCAACAGAAAAACACATGTTTTAACTGCACGTGGATATTTTCCAAAATGGACCATATACTAGCACATATAGCACTCTTAAGTAAAGGCAAAGGAATTAAAATTGCCGCATGTATACTATCTGACAATAATGCAGTGAAACTGGGATTTATTGAAAAAAGGAAGCACACAAATAACAAATGGTGCTGGAAAAACCGGCTTTCTACATGCCAAAAACTAAAACTTGACCCAGCTCTATCACCATGCACTAAGCTAAAGTCAAAATGGATTAAAGACCCAAATATTAAAACAGAAGCACTCAATCTCCTGGAAGAGAAAGTAGGAGGAACTCTGGAAGACATAGGGGTAGGCAAAGCATTCACGAACAAACATGCATTCTTATGGGGAACACTTGAAAGAAGCAACAATGGGATCAACTCTTTTTGACGAGTTTCTGCACGTCAAAAGTAATTGTCAACAAAGTGAAAAGACAGCCCACAAATTTTGAAAAACTCCTAATAAGCACTCAGCCAAAGGTCTGTTGTCTAGAACACATAAAGAACTAACATATATTAAGGCCCTCAAATTTAAAGACCCAATTCATAAATGGGCATCTGAGGTGAATACATACTTCTCAGTGGATGAAATTAAAGAAGGGAATAAATATATGAAAAAGTGCTCTACATCGCTAGCCATCGGTGAAATGCAAATTAGAACAACACCGAGATAACATGTCACTCCAGAAAGAATGGCTATCATAAAGAAAACAACCAAAAACAAATGTTGGAGAGGCTGTGCAGTAAAGGGAACACTGCTCCACTGATGGTGGGAATGTAGACTGGTGCAACCACTGTGGAGAACATTGTGGAGACTCCTCAAAAGAGTAGGACTGGAAATCTCATTCAAGCTGGGTATCCTCCTACTGGGAATGTTTGCAGAGAAGCTGAAAACATATATTATCACATAGATATATGTGTACCTATGTTTATAGCAGCACAATTTGTGTAGCAAAATCTTGGAAACAACCAACATGTCCATCACATGAGGAATGGTTGAAAAAGATGTGGCATCTACAAGGATGCCACTTGAACATACACATATTAGTGAAATAAACCAGACACAGATTTGCAAGTATCGTATAGTCTCCCTACTAAAAGAAGTCAAAAGAAGAAATACAAAGAGAAATGTACAAGAACAACTAAAAAGAATTTAGTCAGATAGTTTGGTCAAACTGAATCGCATTTGATGCAGGGTACTGATCAGCTTTTCTTCTGGATGGTTAACAACCTAAGTTCACAGATCAAAAATTGGAGAAATAGAAGGGCTGCAAGGTCAGCCAACATTTTGGCCATAGCTTTTCAAGGTCAGGACATAGGAGAAACCTGTACTGTAACATCACTAAACTCAGTTGTGCCTCACATTTTCTGATCAAGGATATTATGGAGCCACAGAGGAAGGTGATGGATCCTCTATAGTGTGCCTGGGGAGAGTCACATGGAGAGGAAAACCTTCTCTCAGGCTTTCACAGAGAGCAAACTGGTCATGCAATGGCCATGACTCATCTACATGGCTGACACTGGCAAAGGATCAATAAAGTAAGGTACAGGATTACAACATAAACCCTGAGGGGTCTTCACTGACCTCATCGGAAACAAAAGCTACATCTTTTGGTATATAGGTCTTGATCTATCTCGGTCTTAGCCATCCAGCAGAAAAGTATAAAACTGAGATATGTAACATGGCGCCATAATAATAAGTTGAGTTGTAAATGGCTATAGTCAACACATTCTTCAGATAACTCACTATTATTGTGGACTGCTGGATTGTGATTGATTGTGTCACAGAGTTCATGCACCTATAATGGTTTAATGACAATGGAGTGCCCATCTTTGACAGGTCCACACAAAAAAGGGGGACACAGAGGAAGAACCATGCTGTGTTTGTATAGAGAGTAGAGTTAGCATAAATATGCAGTGCTTCTGCATAATTCTATGAGAAACAAGATTTGCATTAATAGTGGTTGGACATGATATTATGTGAACTTCTAATACTATGGACAACCACTAGGAAGATAACAAGGTAGAAAATATTAATTGTTGAAACTGTGATATAATTGAGCTTTAAAATTGAGCTAAGCATACAGCTACATTCTCTTAATTCACTGATTAGAGACATGTGCTATAACAGTGTCTGTAGGTATAATATCATATATGCACCTTGAACAATACCAAACCATTACAAAAATTGTTTGCAATGTATTAATTATCGAATCTGTCCTGTTAATTTCATTTAAAACTGTCTCATTGCTACTTGTTCTTCAATTTAAAAAAAAGGGAATACAAAGGAAGAACCATTCTGTGTTTGTATAAACAGCACAGTTAAAATAAATGTGCAGTACTTCTGCATAATTCTATGAGATACAAGATCTGCACTAATAGCGTTTGGACAGGATATTCTGTTGGCTTCTTATTCTGTGGACAACCACTAGGAAGAACAAGTTAGAAAGTATTAGTTATTAAAACTGTATTATAATTCAGCTTTAAAAAATAAGTATACAGTTACATTCTCTTAATTCATTGATTAGAGAAATCTGCTCTGTAGTGTTTGTAAGTAGAATGTCATGTGTCCAACTTATATGACAACAAAGCACTATGAAAACAATATGCTATATATTAATCATTGAATCTGTCCTGCTAATTTGATTTTGAATGGTCTCATTGCTATTTGTTCTTCAATAAAATGAAATTAAATTTAAAAAAGAAAAATAGAGGAGAGGAAAAAAAGGATTGAAAAATTGAACAGTACAAGAAATAATTAGAATGTGTGAAACAAATTCAAACAGATATCCAGAATATTAAGAAGGCCATTGAAAGTTGACCAATTGCTTGAATGAAACTAAAGACTGACATTCTGACCTTGAGGACAGTGTAGTAAAGATCTCTTAAAACTAAAAAGGAGTGGCCAAGGAGATGGCTCACTAGAAAAAGTGCATCCCTGGCAAGCATAAGGGCTTGAGTTCAATCCACTGTTCTGAGAAAAAAAAAAGCTAACAAGTAACCAGCAGCTACAAGATGATACAAAGAAAGGCAATATAACAATGATAGGTGTCAATGAAGCAGTAGGAGATAGCACAAAAGACTTCAAAAGATTGCAGAAGTACTAGCAGAATATTTTTCAAATATGATAAACAGAACAGATATACAGAATAGTAAGATGTATGTAACTACACACGGCCACAATCACACTGAATCGACACCTAGACACATAATAAGCAAAATCTCAGAAATTCAGGAAAAGAACAGAATATTAAAAGCTGCTAGAAGGGCTGGGGAAAAAGCTTACTAGAATAAGCACTTCCCTGGCAAGCACAAGGGCCTGAGTTCAATCCCTGGTTCTGAAAGAAAACAAAAAAAGAAACAGATTACCTACAATGGAAAGTCCATCAGAATCATGGCAGATATCTGTAAACAAACCATCATCAAGAAGAGCTTGGAGTGAAGTATTTCATATCTTGACAGAAAATAAGTTCCAAGGAAGATTGATGTACTCTGCAAATCTATGTGTCAAATTCAATGGGGAAATAAAATCTTTCCGGGGCAGGGGACATGGCTCAGTGGAATAAGTGCTTCCCTGGCAAGTGCAGGGGCCTGAGTTGAATCCCTGGTTCTGCCAAAAAAATCTTTCTATGACCAAGAACAATTGAACAAATTCATAACCATCAAACCAAACCCCAGGAGAATACTGACAGATATTCTAGAAAGACACAGAAGTGATCATAGTTTCAAGACTATCCTAAAGGAATGAACAAATAGAGCAAGGAATTTTAAAGAGGGAGAAATTATGCAACCTACACTAAGGAAATAACATGCCATAGATAAGCTAATATATATCACTTATAGTCATCAATGTAAATGCCCTCAATTCACCAATCAAAAGAAACAGACTAGCAAAATGAGAAACAAAATTCAGCACTATGTTATATACAAGAAACATACTTAATTCAAAAAGAAATTCACAAACTAAAATTAAAAAAAAAGGAAAACAATCCTCCATGTTGCAGGAAATCAGAAAAAAGCAGAAGTAGCCATTCTGGTTGCTGACAATATAAACTTCAAACTAATAATCATACAAAGATACAAAGAAGGTCACTATTGTTAAGGAAAAACTGTAAGAGGCAGAGGTAATAATAATAAATATATATGCATACAATGTAGGAACACCCTCCTTCAAAAGACAAATTTTAACAGATATGAAAAATCAAAAAGCACTGGGGTCTTTAACACAGTAATGTCACAAAGAGATCAACTAGGAAAAAATAGCAAAGAAATAACAGAACTAATCCAAAATTGTGAAGAAATTGATTAGGCAGACCTTCACAGAGTGTTTCACCAAGAAACTACAAAATACATATTCTTCTCTGCTCTTCATGGGACATTCTCCAAAGTAAACTGTTTACTAGCATACAGAGCATTCTTAAGTAAATGCAAAGGAGCTGAAATTAACCTGTGCATACTATCTGATCAAAGTGCAATAAAATTAAAAACTATTTACAAAACAAACTACAAAAACACTATAAGCATATAGAAATTAAATAACAACCTTCTGAACAACCAAAATGAAAAAGAAAAAACTTTTTAAAATCAAATGAAATTGCAGATACAACTTGCAGAATCCTGTGTGGTACAATGAAAGCTGTCTTAAGAGGAAAATTTATACTGGTAAAATACAGCATTAGGAAAATAGAACAAACCCAAACCAATGAATTTATGCTGCATCTCAATTTCCTAGAAAAAATAACAAAAGGCAAGTCATGGGCCAGCCAGATAGCTCAGCAGACTAATGTACCTGCTTATGTAGGTGCAGGGACTGGCGCTCAATCCTGCATGCCTTGCTGGCTCCTCCTCTGAAGGTGCCACTGACAGGACAAGTGAGACTGGGTGTGGTGGTGCACACCTGTCATCCCAGCACATGGGAGGCTGAAAACAGGAGGTTTCCTAGGAGTCCAATCCGTGTAATGAGACCCTGTAGAACCTGTACTAAATACATTAAAAAATACAAAAGAGGGATAAGTCAAGCCCAAAGCACAAAGAAGGCAAGAAATTATAAATATTATAGCAGAAGCAAATGAAATAAAGGCAAAAAAATACTAAGAATAAATGAATTAATGTATTGATTCTTGCAAAGAACAAATAAAATTAATAAACTTATAGCCAACCTCAATTATAAAGGCAAAGAAAACACAAAAAATAATGCAATAAGGAAAGAAAGTGAAAAAACCACTACAGACCCTAGATAAACTCAGAAGATCATCAATACATACTTCCAAAAATTTTACCCTTATAGGATGGAAAGTACAGAGGAAATGGACAGTTTCCTAGATACACATGGAATGCCAAATCAGAGTGAAGATGTGCAAACTCTGAATAACCCAATAAATGTAAATGAAATTGAGAATGTGATTAAAAAAAAAAAAAAACCTACCAACAATGAAAAGCCAAGATCCTAATGGATTCACAGCTGATTTCTACAGGAAATTCAGAGAAGAATTAATGCCATCTTTTCTCAATGCTGTTAATGAAAAAGAAAGTGAAGCAATTATCCATACTCTTTTCTAGAAATATTACTATTACTCCAAAACCAGAGAAAGAGCCAATGAAAAAAGGAGCCATTTTCTCTAATGAGAATAGATGCAAAAATTATTAATAATATAGTAGCAAACAGAATGTAACAAATCATCAAGAAGATTGTACATCATAATCAAGTGGGATTCATCTCAGGAATGTAGGGATAGTTCAATGTATGCAATTCCATAGAAGCAATACACCACAACAACAGAGCTCAAAACAAAATACACATGATCATCACAAAAGATGAAGATAAAGCTTTTGATAAAGACCAAGACTCATTCATGATAAGAGCTCTACATAAAGCAGAATATATCTTTGTATTTCAAACTGATAAAAGCCATCTATGAGAAACTAGTAGCCAACATCATACTAGATGATCAAAAACTGAAGGTCTTCATGTTAAAATCAGGAACAAGACAAGGAGATCAACTGCCTCCACTCACTCAGTGTAGTTCTTCAAAAATTAGCTAGAGCAATTAGATGAAAGAGTGAGATAAAAGAAATAAGGATTGGAAAAGAAGAAGTGAAATTATTATTGACAGATGACATGATAGTCAACATACAGAAGCCTAAAAACTCCACGACGGGTTTGTAAATTTAATCACCAAATTCAGCAACATATGAGGATACAAAGTCAAACACTAAAATTACATTGTATTTTGGTACGCAATGATTGCATTGAGATAGAACATAGGAGAACCTGTACGCAATATCATGAAACTCAGGTGACCTCCAAATTTTCTGAACAAGGAGATTATGGACCCACAGAGGAAAGAGATTGAAGTTCTATAGTGTGCCTGGGGAGAGTCACATGAAGAGAAAACTTTCTCTCAAGCTCTCACAGAGAGCAAACTGGTCAAGCATTGGCCATGACTCATCCATATGGATGACACTGACAAAGGATCTACAGAATAATGTACAGGACTACAAGATAAACCCTGAGAGGACTTCAATGACCACATAGGAAATATAAAGTTCATGTGTTGGTATATAAGTCTTGCTCTATCTAGGTCTTAACCATCCAGCAGAAAAGTATAAAAATGAAGTATACATCGCGGGGCCATAATATTAACCTGAGCTCTAATTGGCTATGGTCGACAACTTCTTTGAATAAATCACTATTGTTGTGGAATTCTGACTGTGTTGGATTGTGGTGTCGAGTTCAAGCACCTAAGTTAGTTGAATGACAACGGAGTGCCCACTTTGACAGGTGTAGATAAAGGAAGGGGTGTAGAAAGAAAAAAATCATGATATGTGTGTATAGACAGTACAGTTGGGATAGATAATGCTGGGCTTCTACATAATCCTATGAGAGGTAAGATTTGCACTAACGGTGGTTGGACAGGATATTATGTCGGCTTCTAGTACTATGGTCATCCACTAGGAAAATAATTATTGAATTTTTGATATAATTCAGGTATAAAAAAAAAGATAAGCAGCTACACTCTTAATTCACTGATAAGAGACATCTG
This sequence comes from Ctenomys sociabilis, assembly GCA_004027165.1. Lineage (NCBI taxonomy): Eukaryota > Metazoa > Chordata > Mammalia > Rodentia > Ctenomyidae > Ctenomys > Ctenomys sociabilis. The sequence continues at coordinate 22,747 of PVKA01033345.1, forward strand.
GTAAAATAATATCTTTAAATATAATATCATGTATACACCTTGTACGATACCAAAACATTATGAAAACACTTTGAAATACATTAATTTATCGAATCTGTCTTGTTAAGGTGTCTTGAAACTGCTGATTGACATTTGTAGTTCAATAAAATAAAAAATAAAGAAAAAAAAATTAGGGAAAAATTAGAGAAAACATGTCTCTCATAATAAAATCCAAAGATGTAAAATACATAGGAATCAGTCTCACAAAGTAAGCAAAATATTTATACCTTGAAAATTATGCTCTTCTGAGAAAAGAGATTGAAGAGTATTTGAGAAAATGGACCATATTATGTGTTCCTGGATAGGAAGATACAACATTTTTAAAATGGCCAAGCTGCACCTGGGCATGGTGGCGCATGCCTGTAATCCAAGCGCTCAGGAAGCTGAAGGATTGTTGTGAGTTCGAGACCATCCTGAGCTACAAAGTGAGCTTAAGGCCAGCCTGAACTGCATAGTGAGACCGTGTCTCAAAAATGCAAAAAAAATACAAAAATAAATAAATAAAAATAAAATGGCTATATTCCCAAAATTGTTATACAGATTCAATGCAATCCCAAATAAAATACCATTAGGATACCTCATAGAGCTCAGAAAAACCTTCCTGAAATTCATTTGAAACTAAAGCTACCCAGAATATGAAAAAGCAATCCTTGGAAACAAAGAAAAGGCAAGAGGTAACACAATCAATGAACTGAAATTATACTATAAAGCTACTGTAATAAAATCAGCATGTTACTAACATAGGGACAGACTTCACAATCATTGGGACAGATTAGAAGATGTAGGCACAACTACAAACACACTCAGCCACCCTTTGTTTGATACAGCGTCCGAACATTTTCACTGGAAGAATGATAGCCTCTTAAATAGATGGTGCTGAGAATACTGGCATTGCACATGCCAAAGGTGAAAACTAAACACATGACTATCACCATGCAAAAAACTACAGTCAAAATGGATCAAAGATTTAATCATTGAAACAGAAACACTATTTTTCTGGGTGAAAATGCAAAGATATAATTTAAGGTGTCTTGAAACTGTCTGATTGACATTTGTAGTTCAATAAAATAAAAAATAAAGAAAAAAAAAAGAAATTAGGGAAAAATTAGAGAAAACATGTGTCTCATAATAAAATCCAAAGTTGCAAAATACATAGGAATTTTAATACATAAATACATAAATCTTAAGCTGTAAGGGTAGGAAGAGTATTCAGAACAATAATGAAACTGCACAGGAAATACTTCAAAGAATCAGGAACAGGGATCTCATCATTTTCAAAAAGAAAAATCTGAACTTCAGAGGAATTTCACAAACTGGGAAAAAATTACACCTGACTGTACATCTGCCAATGACTCATATTTAAAATTTGTCATAGCTAAATCCTCAAATCAGCCCAAATGCCCATCAACTGAGGAATGAATAACGATGTGGTATTTTTACACAATGGGGTATTATTTAGCTATAAAACAGGACAAATTTGAGTCTTTCTTTTGGTAAATGAATAAAACTTGACATCATTTTCTTAAGTGCAATAAATGAGACCCACATGTGCAAACATCTTAATGTTTCCTTATGAAGAGAACAATAGACACTTGGAAATCTGAAGGGAACAATAGATGCTTGGAAAAGGGAATGAACTTACTCAAAAGTAGAGTTCCTGAATTGAAGAGAAGTGCTGGAGAGGGAGTAGGGGAAAGAGATTTACTTATGTATGCAAGCAGGACCCTTTGGCCAACTGTACTATACATTTTTGCTGGTCTATGGAAAGCAGAATGTAATGTTTAATTTGTTT
>PVKA01033346.1:0-24476 GCA_004027165.1 Ctenomys sociabilis
CCTGGGAATTTCCTTTTTACACCAACAAGACTCCGATGGGATAAACAGAACCAAAGGTCTCTGAATACCATGCTCTTTGACATACAGCATTATTGAATGGCTATTTCAATGTTATGATTTCTCTCTCACAATCCTTTTTTTGGAAGTTTGGACAAATTCAACTGCAAACTGTGTAAATTTTGGAAGAATATCATTATATCTACAAAATACATAAAAAGGGAATAATATGATCATTATAAAAGAGAACTAACATATATACTGTTTAACTTCATTGTATAGGTATATTATTGTACCCACATGCTAGGGGTAAAAACTAAGACGAAAGAAAAAAAGAGAAAAATCATCAATTATGTTGCGCCATTATGCTTAACCAGTTAGTAGGAACTGAAGTTTGAAGTAAGTGACCATCTGCTTAGCTCTACTACTGCTTGTGAAGAATGTATAAACATATGCTTTAAACTAACCAAACAAGTAAAATATACAAATGATATAACTGCTTGTATAAATAATGTATAAATGATATAACTACTTCTAGTATTATTATTTTTTAAACCTCTCCCATACTCCAATATAATTTTTAATAAGGACTTTATTAGAGTCACCTATCCAGTTTAGAAAAATATATTACAGGCTTCCTAAATAGTAGAAAAACGTTGGTGTTCATACGACTTGTCTAATGTTAAAGTTTGCACATGTGATTCAGGTTTTATGAATGTTAAAAACAAAAGACTTTTTGATAATTTTATAAGGTTAAATGAACATGCAGATTACATTAATGATTTATGAGGGCATTATAGATTTTCTGAAGGAATTATTTCAATGGCCTTTACTTACCAGAATCAAGATTGGCCTAGCAAGATAAACTTGCTGAAAAGTACATGCCATTTTAGGGTCCCCTCATATCAACCCCCCAAGGGACATCTCTTAATGCCTTATCTGGATGATATTTTATGAAGACTGTCTTGTCAGTTTGTTACTTTGTTTTACAGAATTTTTATTTCATATTATATATTTAAATCAACATTATATATTCCTTAAAAAGAACTCTTCAGAGAAGCATGCATATTTCAATGTCTGTGTCCTAAAACTTGGGGCACAGGCTGTGCGCAGGGGCCCAGGAAGACTGTGCAAGTTCTCGACCCATCACTGAGTCCTGTCTCTGTCCCTTAATAACTCTCTAATCACCACTTCTTTTCTTCTCCAATAGTTCAGGCCTCAGCCTATTTCACGTGGATTATTGCAATGTCTTCCCAGATTCTTTCTTCATCCTTGAGTCAGAGTGTGCTTTCCAAAACACACATTCCATCATGCTGCTTCCCATTGCTTTCAGCATCCCAGCTTCATTGCCACATAGCTGCAACTTCAGCAAAGAATTTCATTTTCATTGTTTCAGGCTTTTAAAATCTGTAACATGGGGAATAGTAACAGTCCCTAGCACACACGCAGTTGTACATAGTGAGATAAGTTTAGAGCAAGGAAGAGCACTGCAAAATATGTCACATACGGACTTATATTATTTAGAATGACACCCAAGTTCACTTGCAGGGCACTCGGCATAACCTCACTCCTGCTTTCCCCTCTAGTTCAAACCCTTGGCATGCCATACCGTCCCCTCCTCAGGACCCACAGGCTTCTGCTCTACCCTTACTGAACAACATGGAGTTATTTTAAGTGTTGCATTCTCTCTTTCATCCTAGGTCTTTGTATAAGCAGCATTCTTCTGGTCTTTTTTTTTTTTTTGAGACAAGGTCTCACTATGCAGTTCAGGCTGGCCTTAAGCTCACTTTGTAGCTCAGGCTGGTCTCGAACTCACAACAATCCTCCTGCCTCAGCCTCCCAAGTGCTGGGATTACAGGCATGCGCCACCATGCCCGGCAAGCAGTATTCATCTGAAGGAAGTCCTCTGCTCTGTGTAATTTGGCTTATTAAATTCTACCCATTCCTTATGACTTAGTTTCATAATCATTTTCTTTGGAAAGGCTTTTCTGGTCATCAAACCTGGTCTAGTTCCTTTTTCTCACTAGATGCTTTTTAGCACTGTATTAGTGCATTTAGCTGTGATAGCAAAATACCACAAATTGATGGGTTACAAACAAGAGAAATTCTCTGCAGGAACTCTGTGATGGGGCACCTACGCATTGAGCTTCCAGTCAGGGTGTGTTGTCTGATTCAAAAAGAGTTCTTTGTTAGGAATGAGAGTCTCTCTGGGGCCTCTTTCATAATGCCACTAACTTGTTTGGGGCTCAACCCTCATGACTTACTAGCTTCCCAAAGGCCACCTCTTCTAACACCACTTCGTGCAGGGTTCAGGTTTCAATTTATGAGGCTGGGGGCAACACATTCAGATTGTAACAGGTGACTTGTGTCTAATCCTGTTTTGTGTAAGTCTGCTGCAGCTGCTTGCTTCTTGACTGTCTTCCAGGTTTATACTTAAGATTCTTAGGGGCCAGGGAGATGGCTCAGTAGAGTAAGTGCTTGCCTGGCAAGTGCAAGGGCCTGAGTTCAATCCCCAGTTCTGAAAAAAAAAATCTAAGACGCTTGGAGGTAAAATATCCTGATAAATGAGCCCATCTCCATGTTTGACACACAAAGCATATGTAATACATGAATGAATAGTGTGAGATACAGGGTTACAGGATAAACCCTTACGGGACTTGACAGACCTAATCAGATACAAAAGTTACATTTTTTGTTATATAGGTCTTGCTTTATCTTGGTCTTAACCATCCAGCAGAAAAGTATAAATACAAGGTATATAAAATAAGGCCATAATAATAAGCTGAGCTGTAAATCGCTCTAATCAACAACTTCTTCGGATAACCCACTATTATTGTGGTCTGCTGGACTGTGTTTCACTGAATTCAAGCACCTATAATAATTGAATGACAATAGAATGCCCATCTCTGACAGGATTAAACAGAAAAAGGAAGTAAAAAGGAAGGATCATTCTGTGTTTGTATAAACAGTAGTTAGGATAAATATGCAGAATTTTGCATAATTCTATTAGAAGAAAGATTTGCACTAATAGTGTTTGGACAGGATATCCTGTCTGCTTCTTGTACTATGGATAACCACTAGGAAGATAACAATGTAAAAAGTATTAATTATTGAAACTGTACTATAATTCAGCTTTAAAAATGATAGGTTATACAGCTACATTCTCTTAATTCATTGATTGGAGGCATCTGCTCTAATAGTGTTTGTAGATAGAGTATCACGTATGCACTTTGTACAACAAAAAACCAGAACGAAAACAATGTGCAATGTATTAATCATTGAATCTGTTGTACTAATTTGAAAAAAAAAGAATGAATAGTGATTATTGGGTCATTTATAGCATGATAAATTTGTAATTTCAAAACTGAAACAAAGCAAATGAAAAATGTTGGTAGCAGGGCTAAGGAGATGGCTCAGCAGAATAAGTGCTTGCCTGACAAGCTCAAGGGCCTGAGTCCAATCTGCAGGTTCTGCCAAAAATCAAAAATAAATATATAAATGTTGGTAGCAATTATATAGACATGTTTTTATCCTCAAGCTATTCAAAATCAAATATCTTACTCAAAATGTAATTTTAACTCATTATGTATCACACATTTAAATGTATTATCACAGTTAAACAAATGTATTATAAAAATATGAATGACGATACAAGCAAATTATGTTGTCCAAAGAACGAAAAACCCTCTTGGTAAGTTGAACATATTTCTAATTATTTCTTAAATGTATATTTTTGTTTTTGACTTTGAGTTACTACCTTTGTCTTGACATTGGAATAAATTTGTTCACTGATCTTAGCTTACTATATTGTAATCCAAGACGTATTAAAATAACACACACCAAGAAGGAAAATATTCATTATGGGAGATGCTCTCTAAAATTTGTATTTAGGAGAATAAAAATTAGAATTTCACAAGTTTAATGTGTTTTCCATTTCCTCTGACTGTCTCTGTCTCTGTCTGTCTCTCCGTCTCCCTCTCTCTGTCTCTCTCTCTATCTTTCTCTGTCTCTCTCTCTCTCTCTCTCTCTCACACACACACACACACACACACACACACACAAGGAGGCCCTTGCTATGCAGTTCAAGCTGGCCTTAAGGAGACAGTCTCGCCTAAGCCTCCCAAATGCTGGGCTTACAGGCGTATGCTACCACATCTGGCTTCTATTTGTCTTTCTAACAGAGGCCAAATGACACAATAGATAGATATTCAGCTAAGTGTCAAGTGAGAACCTCATGTGCTAGAGACCTTTGTGACATTTAAATAGCATTGTAACTGTAAATGTTTCACTTAGCATTTCTGGGATGTTGAAGTGGAAAAGAAAGGCATTTTACAAGGGATGCAGCTTGGTGGTCAGAAGATGTGTGAATACAGTGTTCCATGCAGTTCTGGCTTTGTTGCTTGTCCTTAGGTGACCTCTGGGCCATTTGTCTCCACTTTTTGTTTCACTTGTGGAATACACATGCACTGCTTGGCATAAACCAATGTTGTGTTAACGGAATTTAAAAATGAAATAAACGGCTCTCATCTAGAGGAACTTGTATAGTGAACTATACAAAACAGACATCCAAACTTTGGATTAATGCCCATTGCACTGCCTCTCAGCATTCCACATACATAGGAGGCACCTGGGACTCCCTTTATGTCACAGGTTATGGTGCAGCAATTACGTCTGGAGAAGGGCCTGAGATTCCCCCTGAGTGCTGAGGCTGTAGATACTGTTGATCAACAGGCTACTGTTTGAGATGCAAGCACAAGGAGATATGAACAGGGCAAAGAATAAAAGCAAATAGTCAACCGGGAAGGCTCCAGAGAAAAAAACGATGATTTTTACAAGAAGAGGAATGGAAGGTGGAAAGAAGGTTCTGAGCACATTTAATTCTTTCTCTTCTTTAAAATGTTTATGATCGCATTCATCTTGAGGAGCTGGTATGCACATGTGACAAGATGAACAGAAGCCATTCTTGTGACATAAGATATAAAATCAACATTTCATCCTGAAGCAATGCTTTAAGCCTTCGACCTTGTTGCCATGGTTCACATTTACCCACATGTACACTTTTCAGCTGCAAAAGGACATTTGCATATCAGCTAGCCCCTAAGAATGGCTAGAGAAACAGACCATGCGGCCCACTAAATCTACCCAGTGTCTGATTCATAGGCCATCCGGTCATGAAGTCATGGAGCCAGCTCAACACTGCAACAACAGAGCATGTGTGTAGCCTGGCACAGTCACAGCAGAGTGTGTGCTTTGTGGAGTGTAGTTTAGGGAAAATGGAACCATGTGGGAGCAGACCTTAATGGTGATAATCAGCCCCTGTGAAAATACACTGTTTAAAGCCTGCAAGCCAGAAAACTAACCAATAGTCAACTTTAAAACACAAAATAACAAATATTTGAAATACCTATTTCGTATGGGAAATATGAATATTTGTCAGAAATGTGAGACTGCGTTCTCCAGAGCTTCACACATATGGGGCCCAACATTAAATGTTTTAAGCTTCTATACAGTGTGTAGGTCAGGAACAAAGACAAGGCTGAGGCCCAGGCAGGCCGAGTGGCATCTCTTCATCTTCTAGGCCCCACTTTGGGCCTATGAGCCAATCCAGCCCGATCCTACCCATCAGGCCAGACATGAGCAGAAAACAGGGTTCCTGTGCAGCACAGTCCCCCAGACCTGAGGCAGGAACATGCCAGCGATAGCTCCCTTGTTTTTCCTCATCATTCTTTTAATATTATCTTCTCAACAAGTAGAAAAATAGGCTATATTTAGGTTTAGCTAGCAATGAATATTTCTAAGTCAGATACTAAAACTACATCTCTCAGTAGTGCAAATCAACCTTCAGATACCATTTGAGATGTTTCCAGGTACCACTGTGAAAAGCAGGTACAACACAAGCAGTGGTATCTTGAGAATTCAGCGGGTTTTAGAAACATCATCTCTTTACACTTAAAGGATGGAAGAGTGATGCCCCCTTGCAGTGCAGAGGGGGGTGCCATTGCCTCAGGAGGCCACCACAGCACCCCAGTCCCTCGCTCTTGAGGCCACATGCAAGTGGTTCTGATCTAAGGTTTTATTTATTTAGTATTTTAGGGAAGGATATAGGGTGCTCAGGGTCTTACTACTAGATTGGACTCAAAGTGATCTGACTGTTTACAGCCTCCCAAGAGCTCGGATTACAGGCATGCCACCATGCTCCTGGGGCAGGGCTGCCACTACAGGCCCCAGGATTGAAACCCCGGCCCCTACGCCTGCTTGCAGGCACTTTAATCCGCTGAGCTATTTGGCTGGCCCTGATCCAAGGTTTCAGAGTTTGATGTTAAAACAAAGGAATGTGCAGTCTGTCTTAGCACAACCACTCATTCATTCATCACTATATTATTTGTGCAACAATAAATTATCCCTTAAACACTACACCTAATTGAGAAGAAAATGTCTCTTCATAGAGTCTAGGAATTAGCTTGTGCTCCTCGAGTCTGTGTTATAGCTATGCAACACAGTTTCAGTGCTCTGTAGTACTTACCCAGATCAGTTGCAATTACCAAGTCACTATTTCCAAAAGAACTATTAAAGCTATTATTAAAAAAAAATCTGTCACAAACCAAAATACCCTACAAATCATATTACTGCACATAGGGTTATCAGAAGTTCTGCATATAGAAGATCCTAAAGACTCTAAGAGACCCAGGACAGAGACCTTCAGGCCATTGTATCTGCGGCAGCCAGCATGGCCTGGGCCATGTCACTGTCAGTGTTTTTTTTTTGTTTTTTCTTTTTTTGTTTTTTTTTTGTATTTAGTACAAACTACATAGATCGGACTCATAGTGATCCTCCTGTCTTCAGCCTCCCAAGTGCTAGGATTACGGGCTTGCACCACCATGCCCAGTCTCAATTGCCTGCTCAGTGGGCCTTGGGGGCGGGGCAGCACACCTGGGATTGAACCCTGGCCCCTGCATCTTGCCTAAGCAGGCACTTTAGTCCTCTGAGCTATTTGGCTGATGCTTGTCATGGTCTTGATAGTGCTCAGGAACGAGAACTTGGGTGGCAAGCTTCTGTCCGCAGAGTCCTACATACAGGCACTGGTAAGGCACCACATGCAGCTGCCCATTCACAGCATAGATAATCTGAGTTCTTGCCAGGTGTGCACCACCATAAGGACTGAGCCATATGACTCGGAGGTCGATGCAGCATAGGATGTGTAAGGAGGGGGTGAGGAAGCCACAGCGGCCTCTTCTCACAGGACCCCAGAGCCCATGTAAGCTATAATTGTTCTGGAATCCTGAAGTGTAAATCTCCAAGCCAAACAATCATCTGTACTTTCCACACAATGACTGAGCATCTTTCCATCTCGGCAACAACCTGAAGTAAACAATCTTCTGGCTTCCCATCTGGAGGCCGAATATCGCCACACGCATGCCCTGTGAGGATCTTGATACAGTACGCTGGCACGTGGACCTTATCCTCAGCTCTGTCATGTCTGATCATCATAATAGATCAAGTGCCCATCTATCTATAGGTCGAACCAATTCTTCCAGCACTTCACAGTAGTACTCTGTCACAGCCACCATCCACTCTTCTCAAGTGCCTTCTCTTTTCCTGTGAAGAAGGGACCCAAGCAGACACAGGGCAAGGAGCCCTTGGAAAGCCTGGAGTGCTGCACCCCTGAACACATTTAAGAAGAGAGGAAACATTATGAGGAAAGATCAGAAACTACATTGAATGTGAAATTTTCACAATGTTATTACAGGGCCGGTGAGATAACTCAGAGGACTAAGTGCCTGCTTAGGCAAACACAGGGACCAAGATTGGATCCTCAGCACCACACACTGCACCCTGCACCTGGGCATGCTGAGCCATTCATGGAGAGCCTGTGATCCCAGAGCTAGGAAGGCTGAAGGCAGGAGGATCACTGTGAGTATGAGCTGTGTACCAAGCACATAAAGAATAAAAAAATAGTGTTACTATGGTAAAAGACACACTGCCATTAACCCCCACCAAAATGTTTCCTCTTGCTTGAACACAAGGACGTCATCACTCTTGCCACTTTCTGAGTCTGTTCGGAAAGTCTGCTTCTGAATGTCTTTCTTTGTGTTGTCACGGCTGCCTTGATGTCAGGTCCTTAGTGGATTCAAAAGTTTTGTTTTTCATTTCATCTTCCCCAAAGTGTTTAACTTTGGGGAAGAGCCAGAAGTCTCAAGGTTGCAAGCTCTGGGGAATAAAGTGGGTGTGAACTCGCTGCAGTGTTCTTAGACACTTGTCTTTCCATTGGCTGATACTTGGCAGAAACATTCCAGATTTCACATGGCACCGCAAAAGAGGGCTTCGAGAATGGGTCCTGAAAGTGGCAAGAATGAAGTGCTAAGCAGGTGTGAAGCCAGAGGAGGTACTCAGGGAGGTTCATGACACTTTCCTTTACTATAATAAAGTTGTTGTCTAAACATACAACATATTGTTTGACCAACCTTTGCACCTAGGCAACAAGTGTGAATGGATATGATGTGGGTGAGAAGATATTACACAGCCCGAGTCACATGGCAAGAGGAACAATTTCTGGGGGAAGCGATGTCCCCATGTTAATAATGAAGGCCTACGTTACTTTAATATATTCATCGGGTTGTTCATAGCTGAGTTTTGCAAAAGGCATATAGTAGACAGGGCCTTATAAAGGCAAGGGTAGGAAAAATAAAAGAGTATCGATTTCTTTCCCCAGTATATATTTTGTAATGAAAACAGAGCAATATCAAATCCCTAACAACTTGTGCTTGAGGATAAAAGAAGAGGTATGCAGAGATAGTAATCCAGTCACTGTAAAATAGCATTGATTTTATTCAAGTTGAAGGATGGAACAGGAAAAAAAGGTTTGGATTTTGTGGAAGAGGTGAAAGTGATGATGAAGGGATTGTGGACATGACATGATATGAATCTAATAAGCAAGGGACAAATCTTCATGACCATTGTAAGTCTACAGTGCTGTGCGGCTGAAAGACCCCCAACAGCTATGCTTTAAAGGCTTGATCATTGGGGCAGTGTTTTTGGAGAAAGTTAGGTCCTTTAAGAGGTGCAGCCTAAGCCTAGTGGAAGATCTTTCTGCATTGAAGAGAAGCCCTGATGGGAAACTGTGGGAACCCTGACCCCTTGCCTTTCTTTTTCTCCCTGACCGTGAAGTAGGCAGTTGGTTCTGCTCTGCACTTCTCCTGTGATTTTCTGCCTTGTCACAGTCCCCAGGCAAAGGACCAACCAATCATAGACTTGAACTAAGAGTCCAAATAGACGCTTTCACCTTTAGCCTTTATAAGTTAATCATGTCAGGTGCTTTTTTGGGATGAAATGTCATTGGTGAGCCAGAGTTCTAAAAGCTTTTGTTGCTTTTCTTGTAAATGTACCTTATCCTTGACTGTTGCATAGAACTGCAACTTTTCTACTTAATCACAATAGTGAAAAAAGGTTTTAGAAAGAATTAACATTTTTACACTTTGATAAAGCCCTTTCAAAACTATTTCAATGAGTCCTTTCAGAAATTTTCTTTTTAAAACTTACACAATCTCTTTGTGTATGCTTTAAGATTTACTATTGTATTTTTAATAGTACTAGGAATGAAGTTAGAAACTGTAGAAGAGCAAGCCATAGATGTTGCTCTCCCACAGAAAAATTGACTTACTTATATAATCCAGAAAGCCTCTGTGACAGTGCTGGAAATTGATTAGGAAGCTGAACATGAGGGCAAGCACAACATGAAGAACATCCCCACTGAATGAGTAAGACAGCTATCTCATTTCACCTATGCTAGGCCCTCTTCTAAGCTGAAAGACTGTGATTTGACAGAAAGCCTGTATACAGCTTCTACCAGGAATGGACTGTATCCAACTTCCAATTTCCCAGGGAGGCTGCCAGAGTAACTGGTTTTAGTAACTGCTAAGTTGGAGCAGTGACAGGGAACTAGTACACTTTTAATGTTTGGGTAATTATGAGAACAAAAGAAAACTCAACTGATTGTGGCTGTGCTAGAGGGCCTGTGATAAAGTAGAGGGGGAAAGATATTACAAATTCTTACAAAAGAATTTGCTCACTGGAAAATCATACACACAAATTTAGGAAAGAAACTTCTGTAAAAGGTACCTAAGGCCACCAGAATATCAAGTTTGGTTGACTGAATCTGTAAAGATTGGAAAAAGTGATTGTATTTTGAGTGAAGAAATCAGTAAAAGACAAGGCACACAAAGGGACAGGAACATGGCCAAAAATAAATAAATTTTCAAAAACTAAATGTAAGGAAGAGATATATGTGAATCACTAGACAAAAATAAAATAAAATTACCTTAAGGAAGCTGAGTGTACTACAAGAAAAACAGTTAACAAAAAATAAGTGAAAAATAATGCTTGAAGCATGAGACAACAGCAGAAATAGAACTAGAGAAGGAACCAACCAGAAATTTTGGAGCTAAAGAATAAAACAGCAATTTAAAAATTCACTTAGGGCCGGGTGTGGTGGCGCATGCCTGTAATCCCAGCACTAGAGAGGCTGAGGCAGGAGGATTGTTGTGAGTTCGAGACCAGCCTGAGCTACAAAGTGAGCTTAAGGCCAGCCTGAACTGCACAGTGAGACCCTGTCTCAAAAAAGACAAAAAAAAAAAAAAAAAAAAAAAAAAAAAAAAAAAAAAAAAAAAAAAAAAAAAAAAAAAAAAAAAAAATTCACTTAGGACTTGCTCAAGTAGAAGAATCAGAAAATTCAAAAGCAAGTCATTTGAAATTACTAAGAACAATAGTATCAAAAGAATGTAGTGGGAAAGGCCCAAGGAATGCATGGGCCATCATCAAACAGAACAGTACAGGAAAAACAGAGATCTCAGAAGAAGAGAGAAAAAATGTAAAAAGTTGCTGAAAAATTCTAAATTCTGAGGGAGGAAATTGTCATCCAAATTCAATAATATCAAAGGACTCTACAGGGCTGGGGAGATACCTCAGGGCATAAGCACCCGCCTGGCAAGCACAAGGTCCTGAGTTCAACCACGGGTACAGCCCAATAAACTATATATATATATATATATATATATATATATATATATATATATATATATATATATATATATATATAGTTTATAATCAAGTTAAAATATTTATTACAATAAATATTTATTATAGTAAAATTTTCCATTAATTCTCCTAAAATACGCCCCTTTGCTTTGAATACAGTCGTCCCGTTATTCTTGACTCTTTCTGAAGCAATTCTGGGAATTCTTCTTTCATGATCAACTGGAGTTGTGCTATAAAGATTCCTTGCATGTCATGAATTGATTCAAGTTTTACTTTTCATGGTAATTTTGATTCACAGAACAAGCAAGAACTCCCAAGACACCAAATCTAGTGGGAAGATAGATGAGGACACACTGTCACCCTTTCAGGAGCCCGCCTTTAAGTGGGATTGCACTCAGCAGCACTCACTGCATTTTCTACTACACCTCCTGAGTATAGTAATGAAGAATTCCAGAACTGCTTGTGAAAGGGGAAAGAATAACTGTGTTAGAAGCAAGGGTGATATTTGTAGGGAGATCAATGGTAATGTGTCTTTTACTATAATTCATATTTTTATTTAGGAAGTTACTGTATATTTTGATCACACTGTGTACATTGTGAATTTATTAAATTTAGTTAATTAAAATGAATCACTTCATATAGTTATCATGTTTGCTTTGACAGCATATAAAGCCCACTGTTTATATTTTGGAGAATATGTATATTATCAACAACAGTCACCTCACATATGAGTCTCTTGAAATTTATTGCTCCTATTTAGCTATAGGAATTCCCTAATTTAAAGACTTGAGTTGCACACTTTCACAGATACAAATAGACTTCACACTATGACATTCGTAGACACAAAAAAATCACAGAAGTAGATTACATGTCTGCTCTGGTGTTCTCACGCTGCAGCGTGATAGCGTGCAGCAGTACAGCACTCATCGCAGCCCAGGATGTTTGGAAGCAAGCGGAGAAGCAGTGGCGATGCGTCTAGAAGCAAAGCAGTATCCATGGGAACGAGAGTGGAAATACTTAAGAGATTGGACCGAGGTGAAGATGCTAGATATTGCTCATTCTTATGACCTGAATCATTCAACCACTGGCGCAGTTTTAAAGAACAAGAACAAGATTGTGGAACATATGCAGTAGATTTTTTTCAGATGGCATCACAGCAGAGAAACAGGCTGAAGGAAAAAAGGAAAGGGGCTTTATTATCTTTGAGGACATGGAAAGAATCTAGGGAAGGTAAGGGATTCTCTTAATTGGAACAAAGGGAGGCTGAGGCTTTTATAGTCTTTTTGCCAGAGTGGAGTTTGAGGGCATGTTTAGAAATACCTGAGGAGCTGATTGGGGTCTTCCCTGAGGCAGCGGGAAAAGTGAAAGGAAATTGCCCCCTGGGCTGGGTTGGAGTAAAAGCAGGGAGGTGGTCTCTTGGAAAATAAGCTGTTCTTTTAGGCGCTTAGCCATATTAGATGACCACCATAACAATTCAGCAATTCATACTAGGGCCAGAACCTATCAACATGAATTTATCTATGACTTACATTTGTATTTGTGTCAAAGGTATATAAGATTCACTTTGTTTGACTTAGAAACAAATCCAATTTGGAAATGTTCTCCAGGAATGAGACTTAATCATAAATTGTGGTCTTATGGTATAATTATCTTTACCCTAAGCGCAGTCTCCTATCTCCCCAAATACCACAACTCATTGGCTTTTTTCATGTAATTTCCTAATGCTTGTGAGCTTTTTCCTTTCTTCTTCATTTTTGTCTTCTAACTGTATTTTCACTCAATTTATCTTTGTTGCTACACTTTCATTCCTCTCCTTGGATAATTAAGCTTATGATTCCCTTTATTAATTTTTTATTTCATTCATTGCATTTTTCAGCTCTAGACATTTTTTTTTCTTTTTTTTTTTTTTTTTTTTTTTTTTTTTTTTTTTTTTTTTCTTTTTTGTCTTTTTGAGACAGGGTCTCACTATGCAGTTCAGGCTGGCCTTAAGCTCACTTTGTAGCTTAGGCTGGTCTCGAACTCACAACAATCCTCCTGCCTCAGCCTCCCGAGTGCTGGGATTACAGGCATGCGCCACCATGCCCGGCTTTTTTCTTTTTTTTTTGTCTTTTTGAGACAGGGTCTCACTATGCAGTTCAGGCTGGCCTTAAACTCACTTTGTAGCTCAGGCTGGTCTTGAACTCACAACAATCCTGCCTCAGCCTCCCGAGTGCTGGGATTACAGGCCTGCGCCACCACGCCTGGCTCTTAGACATTTTTGTTTTAATTAGTACATGTTTATAGTACATAATGATTATATTCATCCCAGGGAGTTGGTACAAGTACAAAACATACCTTAATTATTTATTGACACTTTTCCGCTACCCTCCCACTTATCTCCTTTCCCCATTTTTTTATTATCTCTTTTTATGCTCTTTAATTTTTGCTTTGAGATTCCCATGTAAGACAAAGAATGTAATATTCAAGCTTGCATGTCAGATTTATTAACTTAATATTATGGTCTCAAGGTACATCCATTTTTCCTATAAATGACTCAAGTTTATAATTCTTTATAACTGTTGTATACAAATATTGGGGCTGGGGAGATAGCTCAATAGAGTAAGTGCTTATCTGGCAAGTGCAAGGTCCTGAGTTCAGTCCTTGATACCTCAAAAAAAAAGGATAGATTTTGTTTATCCATTTATCTGTTCCTGAATGTATAGACTGTTTGAAAGATATAGCTATTATGAGTTGCTATAAACATGAGTATGCATATATTGTCACAAGATGTCTTTATGGATCCTTTGGCTCTTTTATTTTGTGAGTCTAGCATTTTGACTTTTTTAATGTTTATATGTTCTAGACATTAGTCCTTTGGCTGGAGTATATACAACAATGTTTTCCTATTTGTCTCTTTACTCTGTTGGTTGTTACATAGACATTTTACTTATTTTTTAAAATTATTTATTATTTGTTGGCGACAGAGCCTTACTTCATGCAGGCTGGCCTTAAACTTGCGTATGTAGCTCAGGCTGCCTCAAACCCATACTGATCCTCCTGCCTCAGCTTCACGCTCGGCTCCACAGGCTTCTTTATTTGATCTAACATCCTTTGTTAATTTTGATGTTATTTATTATGCAATTAAGACTCCTTTCAGGAAGTCCTTGCTTACACCTATGTCTTTAAGAATTTTACCTATTTTATCTTACCACAGATTGTTTCTGTTATAATACTTAAATATTTGATCCATTTTGATTTTGTTTTAGAACACAGAGAAACTTGGGTCTAAATGCTGTCTTCCATGGGTGGATTGCCAGTTTTTCTAGCACCGTTTTAAAAAGAGGCTATTTCTTTTCTCCAGCACATGTTGTTGGTCCCTTTGACAAAGATCAAATAGCTGAATGCACCTATTTTTTTCTTCATTCTCTTTTCTGTTGCATTGCCCTAAATGTTTGTTCTTATGGTGCTACCACACTGGTGTTATTCACTGTTAACATCAGGATGGTGATGCTTTGCATTCGTTCCCAGGACTGCTTTTTGTATTCTGAGTCTCTTTCATTCTTTCTTTCATAATTTATAATATGTATTTTGCAGAACTCACAGTTCTTGTAACATAAAACTAGCGATGTATACACCAAATCTATGCCAATTCAGTTTGAATCTTCATATTAAAAAAAGTTCAACAAAGCCCTTTGATGCAATTTCTTTGGGTCTCTTATTATGTTGCATGTCTTGTAAATTTTATTGTCTTCCAATAAGCCTGTCATAAATCTCAAACTTATTATTATGAAAATAAATTGTTATGAATGGGATTTTTTTGTTTCTTTGCAGAGATCAAATGTAGCAATGAATATATGTTTAAAATCAAGAACTGTACCCATCTCATCCATGAGGTAAAGAGGAGTAGGTTTGTAGTGGTAAAGAGCAAACACTAAGGTCAATCAACTGTTTTCTTTAATCTAAAAGGTTGAAGATCTCATCCCACTTTTCTTAGGCGATTGAACACTGACCATGATTCCTTTGGAAAAATGATCCAAAGTGTCTAAAAACTCCAGTTCAGCATCCCTTCCCAAAATAAGGACTTGGTAATTTTCCTTTAATTTTCTTGTTATTATATAAAAACCTGCCATGAATTCATTAAGCCTTAGTGAAGACCTTCATCTGCCTGCCTGAAATTATCTCAGAGCAGTAATTTGACCCAATTCTTCAGCCCACAGCAAATATAATTCTTTCTAAGCCTCTTTTGATGCAATATGAACACTGCAATTTAAGATTGTTTTCAATAGTTCCATGAAAAATGGTGGTGTCATTTACATTGTGATTGCATTAAGTACAGACTATCAGTGTGAAAGTACTTCCATTTTGGTAATATTGGTTCTAGCTGTCCAGGAACAGGGGTTATCTTTCCAGTTTCTGATACTCTATTTGATCTTCTTTTCACTGTAGAGATTTTTGGCTTCTTTGCTTAGGTTAATTTCTTCTTTCTTTCTTTTTTTTTTTTTTTAAATGTAATTGATACAGGGTCTCACTACACAGCTCAGACTCTTAGTGATCCTCTTATTTTCAGCCTCCATAGCACTGGGATTACAGGGATGTGCCACCACACCTGGTCTCTGTGGCTGGCTCAGTGCACCCGGGGGTAGGGCCAGTGTAGCATGTGGTGCCAGGCTTTAAAACCTGGTCCCTGTGCTTGCCTAAGCAGGCACTTAGTCCACTGAGCTATCTCGCCAGCCCATTTGCTTAGGTTAATTTCTAAGTATTTGACATTTTTTGATGCTATTGTGAATAGTATTATTTTCCTAATTCCTTTCTCAGTGAATTTATTATGGGTATAAAGGAATGTTATTGAGTTTTGCATGTTGATTTAGTATCCTGCTAAATTTATGAATTTGAATTTTTTTTTTTTTTTGGTGGAACCAGGGATTGAACTCAGGCCCCTTAGCTTGCCAGGGAAGTGCTTGTTCCAGTGAACCATCTCCCCAGGCCCTGAATTTGATTATTAATTATAAGAATCTCTGTGTGAGATTTTCAGGGGTCTTCAATATACAAATTATGTCACCTGCTAATAAAGATAAGTTTTTTTCCTCTTAATTTGTTTCCCTTTCATATTTCTTCTCTTGCCTGATTGTTCTGGCTAAAATTTTGAGTACTATATTTAACAAGAGTGGTGGTAGTAGAGACCCTTGACTTGTTTTTGATTTTAGAGCTTTCAACTTTTTCCTATTTAATATGAAGGTAGCAGTAGCTTTATCATAAATGGTTTTATCATATTGAAATAAGGTTATCTACATCTACTTTTTGGGGGGGTTATCATTAATGGATGATAGCTTTTTTTCAAACACTTTCTGTGACTACTGAGATGATCACATTATTTCTGTACTGGCCTTTGCTTATGTGGGGTATTATATTGATTGGCTCAGAACCTACTTGGTCATGACATATAATTCTTTTTTAACTTTTATTATTAATGTATTTGGTTGTTGCAGGTTCTCACTACATAGCTTGGACCCATGGTGATCCTCCTGCTTTCAGCCTGCCCAGCACTGAGATTATAGGTGTGCACTACTACACCCAGACTCTGGACTGTTCAGCCTACCCTGGAAACAGGGATCGTGAAGCATATGGTACAGGAGATCAAACTGTGATCCCTGAGCTTGCCTAAGCTTGCTTAAGCAGGGCCTTTAGTCCACTGAGCTATCTCACCAACCCATATACAATCTTGATGATTTGCTGCATTCTGTTTGCCATTATGTTTTTGAAATTTTCATATCTAAATTCATTAGGGAGATTGGCCTTTTTGTTGGTTTCTTCCCCAGTTTTGGTTTCAGAACCATGTGTGCTTCCAGGAATGTGTCTGTAGTATTGCTTCCATTTTAATTTCATTAAAATGTTTCAGGAGTAGTACCACTAGGTCTTCTCCAAATTTCATGTAGAATTCAGCAGTAAATCCATCAGGACCTGTGTTTTTCTTTGTTGGTAGATTTTGAATTACATCTTCAACTTCACTGACTGATGTTGAGACATATCCAATAGGTTTTACTCCTGCCAAGATCCACACTATACTTTTGGACCTACTCTAACACTGAGTTGTTCCATTTAGTTTCATGACCAGTTTGCACCATTTCACCTAGTCAAATGTGTACTCACATTGCTGTTTTCTTCATTCTCTAAATCAAGGTCTGCATTTCCTATATCTGTTTTGGTCAATTTTTGCTCCATTTCACTGTCTTAGGAACTTTGCCTCACATGGCCAATATCAAAGTTATCATCAACATCTTACATGTATGAGTGATCTCATGATTCACTTCTGACTTCCTCCTAAACTTGAAAATCTGGGTATCATATGCCATTGTACTGAATTAATTTACTTCTACCAGAAAATATCAAATGAAGTCCACATTCTACTATGCTAAAGTATATATGCACACAGCAGAAAAAATGATAAAGGTGCATTTTACCACCTATGATGCTAAGGTAAACATATATAAAACCTGTTTAGATGAAGCACCAATGTGGGTAAAAATTCTGGTGTGAGATTTTTGCACATATGTACACATCTTGCTATTCATCATTCCAAGTGATTGAATAAAAATATTACTTCCTGTATCCCCTAAATGCAGCTACTGCAATGTACACCTGGCTACTTTATGCTAAAGTATAAATTCAGAGAAGAAAATTATGGGAGGGGCTTTATTAACCCAATGCTGTGTTCCATGGGTAATGAAATCTGTAGGGATCTGTTGGTCTCTCATTGTGATCTGTTGTACCCAGGGAGAAGCAGGGGCAGGAATGAGGAAAAGATAGACAAAAAGACAAGAGCTAGGTTAGGTGGTAGCCAATCTGCTTGGCAAGATGATCCCCTCAGCAATAATATGGGCATTTATTTATACCTTTGCAAAGCTAGCAACATGTGACACAATAGCCAATATTAGTGATGAATAGCCAATATTAACCAGTCAGGATGCTTATTTCAGGACTGAGGTAGCTTGACTGCTTTAAGCACTGAGACACAGTCCCACTTTTACAAATTTGACTCGTTTTCCAGCTTCCATGGCTCCTGATATATTGCCCTTTCTTTTGTTTTGTTGCATGAGTAATGGTGTTCTGTTGCTGTTTGAGAAGCTGTGTTTGGAGAACTCTTTAGAAGACCTTTTCATACTTGATGCCAGTCCAAAGATTGTAGATACTTGGATTCAGTAATGTTACTCCTATAGAGTCTGATAGTCCATAATGGTAGTGAGTTTTCAGTACAGCTGGCAATTGTCAGAAGTTGTTAGTGACTTATGTCTTTTACAGCTTAGCATATTAATATGGCATTACTTTTCACATTTGTGGTTACAATTTTTTCTGTTTGAAGACCAAGTTCAAAGCAGACCTGTATAAAAACAAATTTACCTTTTTCTATCTGACAAGGTCAGTTAATCTCCTCAGGATTTATTTTGGAACCATGTACAGCACCTCTTAGATCTTCTGTCAGTGTCAGCCATCTGGATGAGTCACGGCCATTACTTGATCAATCTGTTTTCTGTGAAAACCTTATCGATTTTTTTTCTCCCTAGGTGACTCTCTGTAGTCACACTATACATCACTTTCCTGTGTGGCCCCATAATCTCCTTAAATTAGGAGCCTCAGCTGAGTTACAGGATATCACAGAAGAGGTTCTCCAACTACCAGAGTCCTCATGGACCTTGAAGGGCTAGGATCAAAACACTGGCTATCCTTTTAGCCCATCTATCTCTCTGATATTTGGTCTCCAAACTTTAATTGTTAAACATCCAGAAGACATGCTTAATGATATTACCCTGTAACAAAGGCAGTAAGCTTTATATTACTATCTATCTGAATATCAAGCACCTTAGACATAAAATGGAACTATTATTTTATTTCAATCATGAATATTCTAATATTTAAATCCCTATAGAATGTTAAAAGACAACAATTCCATATCTTTACACAGAAATTTAGAAGTCAAAACCATGTGCAAGATTAGGTGTGGTGTCACTTGCCTGTAATTCCAGTACTTGGGAGGTTGAAAAACAGGAAAGATCACTACAAGTCTGATCTGGGTATTGAGACCCTGTAGACCCTGTACTAAATACATAAAAAAGTGTAACATTGTAGCAAGACAATCCTGATAACATTTTTTTACATACTTCAATTTTTGTCTTGATATAACACCTAACCAATCATCTCTGTCTATTACATAAGAAAATCTCTTATTACATAAGAAATTAGTTGTCCTTAAATAGGACTGCCTCACAAATTTTTTATTAAAGACACAGGTTTGAATCTGAAAGTCTTATCACAATAAGAAATCTGTTTTAGATTTTGAAAGATGTGTACACCTGAAATCAGAATATACTTAATACACAGTCAGATTGACAATAATGAATTACCATACATATGTGGAAATCTTTGTTTCTCAATCTAATTTCAGTAGAAGCATCTTTTAAGAGAAAACCTTGCTGTAATTTTTTATGAAAAACTTCATGCTTTAACCAATGACCAAATCATTGAGGGTATTCTCCTAAGAAACTGTTGAGATTACTGGGAGCTCTTTATTAATGAAAAAAAGTTGGCTACTCCTATTTCAACAATTGCCGTCCTCTCTAGTAATTTCCCCCTACTCTTAAGGAAATTTTGGTGTAATTAGCTTAAAATTTTTGATAATGTCTGTATAACCAATTTTGATATCAGTTAGACTAGCTGATAACCTAGGAGAGAACATGCTTTTAAGTCTTTATTCAAAATTGTATCATGAACAAATGATCAGAAAAGGAAAAAGGGGAATAACTGTTCACAGACTGATATATAAACACATAAATAAATACACAGAACATACAAACAAACATATTTTCAAAATCAAGAGTGCATTGATTCCTGGACAAATTAAATCACACTAACTTATTACAGCTTTTAGAAACTTATAATTATAGACTATTCAGATTTTTTTGTCAATTAGCAGATATCTCTTAGAAAAATTTGGAAGAATAGAATCTTTATAACTAATGTGCATATTTTGTATTTTTGTCTTAATACTAGTAAAATTTAACTCAGTTATTTTTATATATTTATCACCTATTTAGACCTTATATTTCCATTGGGTCAGTTCCTTCAATAGGCCCCAGGTTGGATCTAGCCTCATCTTTGTTAACTTCTCCAGATCTGGCCTCATGATATAGCTTGACAGCATGTTCTGATACCCAAATAAGTCATTTAGCATTCTCTGGAAAAAAACAGAAGCATATCCTCTGCCCCAAGGGACTGGGTCCCTTCCATTGTCTAGTATGGAGATCTCTCCAAAGGACCCTTCCTAGCCTTTTTTTCTCTTAACTCATAGAATCATCTTTCTGCTGCTGTACAATTTAAAAAGTTAGTAGTGTATATTGACATGTGAAGTTGGAGGGATTTATTTCCCCTTTTGTTTTTGTAATTAAATTTTGACTGTATGGAAAGAAACCTATAACCTATATTTTGGGAAAGGTAGCCATACACAGTCTCACTTAACCTAATATGACATCTCCATGAAAAAAAGCAAGTCACTATCTGAAAGACACTGAAAGTCTGTAAAACAAGAGAAATTAGCTCAAAATCTAGATGGAGCCAATTAATATTACCAAATAAAGACTGAAAATCAGGAATGGTTGATCTGAACAGTTTGGGGAACAACATATTTTTGTTGAGTAAATTGACCCAAATATGCAGAAGTTATCATAGTTTGTGTCCCTTTGGAGGTTCTCAGTAGGTCTTTTATTATTTTAATGGGATGTCAAAAATCAAGCAACTTCTTAAACCCCATGGCTTTTAGATTGTACTCCAGATCTCTATATTTGTTTGTAAAATATCAAAACTTTTTATATAAATTTTAATTTAGGACTTAAAACAAGCAATCAAACTTATTAGAAATTAAAAGAATTTTAAGTAAATTTCTAATATATCTCCATTACTGTGTTAGGAAATATGATTTATTATTATAATAATTATTGTTATTAAATGTATTTGGTTGTTACAGAGTCTCACTATACAGCTTGGACTCATAATGATTCTCTTGTTTTCAGCCTCCCAGCACTGGGATTACAGGCATATGCCCAATCCCCTGGACTCTGGCTAGCTCATCCTGCCCTGAGTTGGCATGGCATGTGGTGCTTTGGATCAAACCATGGTCCCTGAGCTTGCCCACATAGGTGCTTTAGTCCTCTGAGCTCTCTTACTGACCAGGAAATGTGATTTTTTTTTCAAACCTGCTTATCTTTAGGATGGAAACCGCCTTTTAATTTAATCACTTTAAGGGGAAAATATAAGAACTTTTTTTTTAGTTTCTTTTTTCTTTCTTTCTTTGTCTTTCTTTTTTCTTTCTCTTTCTTTCTTTTGTATTTTAGGGAAGGGTCTACAGGGTGTTTAGGGTCTCACTACTAAATCAGACTCAGTGATATGCCTGTTTACAGCCTCCCAAGACCTGGGATTACAGGCTTGTGCCACCACGCCCAGTCCTAGTTGCCATCTCAATATGCCCTGAGGATTGAATCCTTGGCCCCTGCACCTGCTTGCAGGTGCTTTTTTTTTTTTCAGTTTCAGTTGTAATGGAGAGAAAGAACCACTTATTTATTTATTTATTTTGCTTTTTTGCTAAATTGTATTACTGGGGGAATAGCCCTTTATATCCCTCTAGGTGGGCAACCCAGCTGCCTTACCTGGAGGGCATTCACACTTGCATTTGAAAAGCACATTAAAACGTCTTTTCTTTAATTAAGTAGTTTTCATTTTTAACCCCATATTTCTTCTAAATGACTTAAACTTTTTTTTACAAAAAAGAATGACCAGTTGAGGGGTACAAGAGTCTGGTGTGGTTTGGGTGGATTGAATGATAATCTTGATTTCTTCTTCATACTCAGCATTGATGACATCTGGCAAAAACTGGAGACCTTTTCAAATGAGACTGCTGTGGCCTAGCAAAATTCTCACTGTACCTTGAGGCATAACTCCACAGACTCCACTAGGAATAATTTTGGGCTTTACTTCAGGAGATAATAGGAATCTGGAAGAGGAACTGAGGTCCAAGCCTCCACTGTCAGTTGTCTGTCACCAGAGATCAGAGATTTTTCTGGCAGGGAAAGGGCAGGTGTCCCCATTATTTGATGGGACTGAGGCCGACCCCAGTGTAAGAGTCCCTGAATGGGTCAGACTTCTACTCAGTTTTAGGTCTACATTCACTTTTCCAATGACACCCCTGTCTACATCTTACACTAGACAGCAAAGTTTTATTGAAAAGACCAATAATGGCTGTGCTGCCTAAAAAAGGGAGGCCTCACCCTTTGAAGGGAGTTCCCTCCAGGCCCCAGGGCCAGCTCTCTCAGTTTGCTCAGTTGCCAGTTTGTGCTCCTAAAAGCACCCTCCCCACTTAGTGTACCCTTTGTAATGGCTGTGTCATGTACTGCACCTCGAGCTGCCTGCTCTGTGCAATATTCAAAGAAAGTTCCTTTCCACAATAAATAATAACCTGGATTCAAGCATGCATTATCTGTTCCTTTCCAATGCTTAGGGGCCACGCTCTGTTGTATTAAGATTTCTACTAAACTCACAGTAAAGGGAGCAGTAACAACAGTTTGTTTTAATTCTTTTAAGGTTTTAAAAGGTATAGCTTCATAAAGACATATAACTTGGCCTAGATGATTAGGAACTTGAATTTCAGAAAAGCTAGCTATGTTAAAAGCCCTCCATGCACTCACCTCGCTCATCGGGCTTTTCTTAGTGCCAATTGCAAGGGAGATATAGAAAATGGCTCTACTTCCCTAGGGTGGAAGTTCTCATCCTTGACTCAGCAAAATTTCTCTGAGTTGACATGGCTGAGATTGTGGCCTGTGGCTCCATAAAAACCACAGAGTGTTGAGAAACGAACTTCCAGGAGAAAGTCTTTCCTGGTGCGGGAGGGTCCCTTTTGTCCCCCATCTCTCCTTCCTTATTTGGTGGAGCAAGGCTAGAAGGTTCAAGCTGTGTCTTTTGGGGCACCATTGCTCCCTCCTCCTTTTCCTGCTTGGGACTTGATTTTAAAACAGAGCTGTGAACTACATCCATTGTGTTTGAGAGGGTTGTTTTTTTTTTTTTTGGCTGGCTCAGGGTGCCTTAAGGGTGGGTCTCAAAAGGCTTGTGGAGCTGGGGATGGAACCCGCAGTATCCTGCACCTCATTGCATTTGCATAAGCAGGCACTTAAACAACTAAGTAACTGGCAGGCCCCCTGCATTTGTTGTGTTTGAAAAACGCCTTTCTAACCACAATCCAGAAAACAAAAGTACATACAGAGATCAAGCATGCCACAAGCACTTCATCATATATATAGCTCTGCAACTGATACTCTTATTCATCCCATTTTTAACTCAATATAATTCTTTCCTAAAGGTAAGGATCCGCTGTTCTCTCAGTGTGATCCATTGAACCTGGGGAGAAACAACAGCAGGAATGAGGTAGACAAGAAGATAAGAGCTGAGTTAGGTGGTAGCCCATCTGCCTGGTTGGCGAGATGACCACTACCCCCATCAACGATGTGAATGCTTATTTATATCTTTGCAAATGAGTAACATGTGACACAAGGTTGCCTAGTGACTAGTAGCTGACATTAACTAGTCAGGATGCTTATCTCGGGAATGAGGTAGCTTGACTGCTTTAGGTACTGGGGCCTGGTTCCACTTTTACACATTTGCCAATATTCCAGCTTCTGTGGCTCCCAACAGAAATCACTCTCAGACCTAGCTCCCTCTGAAAGCCACAAAAGACCTGCTTTGCTTCCCTTCTGCCACAGAGGGGAGAGGTCCGATGTCTTTCCTGTTCTGCTTTCCCAGTCATCTTAGTAGGGTGATTCCAGAAACTCTGAGCTGTACTTGTTCTGCAGCTCTATAGTTCAGTCTTCAATAATTGAGCTCTTGCTGAAGTGGCTTCTGATTAAACTCTTTCAAATATGAGTGTCCTGTTTTTTTTTCACTTTCTAACTGTAGCCTGGTCACTTTCAGAGCAAAGTTTCTACACTGTTTCTACAGATTGGAGTAGCTAAAGACTTTTGGGGCCTAGCTCTGTCCAACTATGTCCTGGCCCATAGTTTCTCCTTGAGCTTATGACCTTTGCAGGCTTGCCTTGTGTCAGCTGGAGGATCCAGGGTCAGTTTTCCAGGCTGCTTCGTTCTTTATTCTGCTCTATACCAGCTTCTCCGTAGTTTCTGGATTTCCTGTCAGCTCTCTTCTGATTCCTGGACAGCTACTTCTTCATTTTTCTTTTGCAAATTCTTGTTTTCTAGGTTTTTTGATTTAAAGCACCAGAAAGGCTCCATTTTGCTGCTTTTCTCTATTCTGCCATTTTTAATCATTGGATTTCTTTCTTTTTCCTTTTTTTTTTTTTTTTTTTTTTTTTTTTTTTTTTTTTTTTTTTTTTTTTTTTTTTTTTTTTTTTTTTTTTTTTTTTTTTTTTTTTTTTTTTTTTTTTT
>PVKA01033347.1:0-24475 GCA_004027165.1 Ctenomys sociabilis
ACCATTTATTATTCTTGAACCAAAAAAAAAAAAATCTTGGAATAAATAAGTAGATTTTAAATATGTATGTACATCAGTAAAAGAAAGATACACATTGAGAGACCTCCTTTGCTTATGTTAGAAAACTTTTTTTTTTATGATGGAACCGGGGATTGAACTCAGACTCTTTTTCTTGCCATGGAAGTGCTTATTCCACTGATCCATCTCCCTGGCCCCTGTTAGAAGACTTTTACTTGAAAAAGTCTCCCTGGCCCCTCTTAGAAGACTTTTACCTAAAAAAGTATTGATATTTTCCAAAGTGATCTGCAAATTCAATGCAGTCCCAATAAAAATTTCAAAGGCATTCTTTACAGATATAAAAATAAAATTCTAATATTCATGAATCCAAAGAAAGACCAAAAATAGGCAAATCAATCTTGAGAAGGAAGAACTAAACTGAAGGCCCTTCCTTATTTTAAGATATATTACTGTCAAATGTAGTGGTGTGTTTCTCTTGTCCCAGCTGCTTAGGAAACTGGGGCAGGAGAATCATGAGTCCAGGAGCTTTAGGCCAGCGTAGGCAACATAGCAAGCACCTGTCTAGACTATCGATGGGTATTAGAATGTCTTATTACAAGATTAAAGATAACAAGTGATACAAAAAACATTCAATTCATTATTTTAAAAAAATCACATCTAAAATTTGAAGGGATCTTGTTGACCTAATAAAGATTATTTTGAATATCTATGGTAGGTCTGGAGATTTTGTCATAGAGAATTTGTGTACCATGCATAAGACCCTGGCCTGGATTTGACCCCTAGCACCAAAAAAACGACAACAAAACCATACCAACGTTACACTTAATGGTGAAAACTACCATTGTAAAACTTTCCATTTCAGATTAGGCATGAGATAAAAGCATCTTTATTTGTTTTTGTTCTTTTTGAGACAGGGTCTCACTAAGTACTTCAGACTGACTTGAACTCACTCACTATGTAGTTCAGGCTGGCTTGATTTCACTGTATTCCAGGCTGACCTTGAACTCACAGAGATCTTCCTGCCCCAGCCTTCAAATGCTGACATTACAGGTGTGTGCCACCATACCTGGCTACAGTGTCTTTTGTTACTATTTATATTCCTGAGAGTATTGTCCTTTCTGGTTAGGCAAGAAAAATAAAATGATTGATTTGAAAAAAATGAAAACTTTCATAAATGTAGAACAAAAGAAACATACGTGTTTGTTGAGAAGTATAACAATTTCAGAAAACAGTAACTACTCATTTTGGTAATACTGTATTTGCGTACTCTAATTTGGAGCTGTACTTTAGGATATGTGAGTAAATTTATAGTAGTGAAAATGTTCATCAAGCAAATAAGTATGGTTAAATAAAATGGGGTATTTTTAACCAATTAATATGTAGCATCTAAGTGTAGCTTAGGCTCTGGGTTCAATCCCCAGCATAGAACAACAACAACAACAAAAAAGTATAGATAGTATATTAGTATGAAAAATGAATGACTCAAGGCCGGGATATAGCTCAGCAGCATAAGTGCCTGCCTGGCAATCACAAGGTCCAGAATTCTATCCCTAGTACTGAAAAAAAACAAGAATGACCCATGGCCATGTAAAACAACATAACTGAATCATAAAAAGAAGACCAATGCAAATGCATACAATACTATTTTATTGTAATACAATTTAAGTTGGTGTTGAAGTTCTGATATTTATTTATTTATTTTTTCAGTATCAGGGATCATCAGGAACTTGCACTTACAGGCAGGCGCTTAGGCCACTGAGCTAAATCCCCAGCTCTTTCTGATATTTTTTATAAGACTTAATTTTTCCTCAGAAGTTAACATGACTTTTTTTTTTGGCGGAACCAGGGATTGAACTCAGGCCCTTGCGCTTGCCAAGCAAGCACTTATTCTATTGAGTTGTCTCCCTGGCCCCAAGATGACTTAATTATATAATTGCAATTACTTTACTATTTTACTTTTATTGGCACAATACATCATGTATTGCAGTACATGATTACATTACTTGTGGGGAGTTGTTACATGTACATAACACATCTTAAAATTATTGTTTTATCCACTTCCTTTCCCTTCTTTAAAATGTAATGAGCCAGAAGTGGCTCACACCTGTAATCCAGCACTTGAGAGACTAAAATGGGAAGACCACCACATGTTTGGTGATCAAGCCAGCCTGAACAAGATAGTGAAGCCTTGCCCCCCCACCAAAAAAGTAATAAAGATGCCCCTCTCTTGAGGGCTCATGTTGTTTTCTTTGAGTGTGTACTTCACATTCTGCCTAATAAACTGTGCTCAAATATCCCCTTTGGTTTCTTTGTTTGTTTGTTTTTTGTGATGAAAGTCATCAAACCAGCAACCTGCCCTGTGAGTGGGACATACCCTCCAGAGCTTGATAAACCAGAATCTTCCAGGACAATTGCTTTTATCTCTTGGCTTAAAAAGCAGTCCAATACTTCATGTAAGAAGAAGGAAAGTCCATTGAAGGAAAACTTCCTTCAGAACATAGTAGAGACCTGAACAGAATTTATATTATCTATGTAGCAGCAAGTAAATAAATGAGAAAATTAAGAAACTTCAGTTATTGCTAAGGAAAGGCAATTCATGGTAATGTGTGATACCTTTTTTTAAAGTTTGTGAATTACCATATTGAATAATGTTGTCACTGTAATTTTAAGAAACTATAACAAGTGGGACAACAGTAGAAAATCAAGTATCCAACTCTGAGATACTTTCTTTTCAAATCAAAATATGTGTATATATGATTGGATACCTTTTTTTCCTTTCTGTTAGCTGAGTTGTTATAAATTAAAATGAGACAGTGTTAACAGAATCTTTTTTGTAAAATAGAATTTCTATATTCCAAAGAATTGAATGACAGATAATAGATGAAACATTTAGTTGAAAGTGCTGATTTGGATGGCAAAACATATTTCCTTTGCCCAAGTGTACTGATGGTACTCACTTCATTTTTCTTTCTTGCCCAGGTCATGTATGGAATGTTGGTCTTTACATTAGTACTTCGATCTGTTTATATTGTTACATGGTAAGTAGCTTAGATCATCATGCGTCAACACTATGATTAAAGTATATCTAGACTTAATAACAGTATATCTTTAGCCTAAACTGAAATAACACATAAAATCTAACTCCAGCAAAGCTGTTAATAGAAATCTATAACTTGACATTTTATTATAGTATATAGAGCAGTCATTTTTCACACAAGTTATTAATCAGCATCATGTGAAAACAGAAGTTTCAAAACTAAAAATTGAGGGCTGCCGAGGTAGCTCAGCAGTCTAAGTGCCTGCCTAGGCAAGCCCAAGGTCCTGGTCCGTACCACATACAGTACTGGCCCCGGGGCTCCGAGCTACATAATGAAACCCTGTACCAAATACATTAAAAAAAAAAAATTTTAAACTTGAGAAAAGCTATGTATGATTGCATCTTTTTGAATATATATATAACTTTTACTAGGATGTTATAGTTTAAACAATACTATAGTTAAATTGTTGTTATTCTTTCTGCAACTTCCAAAGTGTTTTGCAAAACTTTTCTGAAGGAAAGTTATTAATGTCATGAAGAAATAGGGTTTTATGACACATCATTTAAGAAATAACCCTAACCTTCCTTCAGAATTCAAGAAAATGAAATAACATTCATAAGAGTACCTTACTTAAGTGCTGGCCATACAGTAGTTCCTCAGTAAGAAAGTGATGTGGTTTGTTTGTTCTTTATTTGGTTCTTTTGAAAAAACTTTCATCTTAAGATAGTTGTAGAAGCCGGGCATGGTGGGGCAGGCCTGTAATTCCAGCACTTGGGAGGCTGAGGCAGGGGGATTGTTGTGAGTTCAAGACCAGCCTGAGCTACAAAGTGAGCTTAAGGCCAGCCTGAACTTCATAATGACACCCTGTCTCAAAAAGACAAAAAAAAATTTAAAAAAAAAAAAAAAGATAGTTGTAGAAATGCATGTATTTGCAATAAATAATAGAGATCTTCTGTATCCTTTATCAGTTTTCTCCTATGGTAACATCTTATAGAACTATAGTACATTATCACAACCAGAATTTGATATTTGTACATTCAAAATACAAAACATTTCCATCATCATATGGATCCCTGTTTTTATAGCTACACTGCTTCTTTCCCACCTCACCCATTCCCCAACCTACATTAACCCCTGCAATTTACTAATCTACCCTCCATTTTTACAATTGTAATTTCAAGAATGTTACATAAATGTAGTCATATGGTATATGACCTTTCAGATTGTTTTTGAACTCAGCACAGTTCTCTAGAGCTTAATCCAGATTACTGAATATATCAATAGTTCATTCCTTTCTATTGCTGCATAGTATTTTTATGGTCTATATGTATCACAGTTTAACCATTCACCTGTAGGGTAACATCTAGATTATTTACAGTTCAGGGCTATCATAAATAGAGCCATTGTGAACATCTGTCTTTTTTTGTGTGTATACAAATTTTCATTTTTCTGGAATTGCTAGGTTATATGAAAATTGTATTTTTCAGTTTTTGTCAGAACTGCTGAACTTTTTCTAGAGTAGCTGTACCATTTTTACATTGCTACCAAGAATATGTAGGTGATCCACTCTCTGAATCTTCACCACCATTATTGTCATCACTATTTTTTATTTCAACAGTTCTAAAACATGTGTATCACTGTTCTATACATTGAATTTCCCTAATGTCTAATTGTGTTGAATGTACTTTCATATGCTTATCTATCATTAAAATATCCTCGTTGAGGTTCTTGAGTTTGATTCCCAGTACAAAACAAAAATCCTCTTTGTTAAAGTACCTAGTCATGGCCGGGCATGGTGGCGCATGCCTGTAATCCCAGCACTCGGGAGGCTGAGGCAGGAGGATTATTGTGAGTTCGAGACCAGCCTGAGCTACAAAAGTGAGCTTAAGGCCAACCTGAACTGCATAGTGAGACCCTGCCTCAAAAAGACAAAAAAATAAATAAATAAAGTACCTATTCATGTCTTGGCCATTTCCTTTTTTTTTTTTTTTTTTTTTTGTCACAAAAACAATTAATAATATACTCTGGTTTCTCTTCAGATTGTATAAATCTTTTGTCTTTTACAAAAAGGAGTTAATAAGGATAGTCTGTAGGGTCTGTTGTTTCTTTCCTAATATTGGTGATGTGTTCTTTCTTTGTCTCATCAGCCTCATTAGATATTTCTCAAATTGTATTGCTGTTTAAAAAAATTCTTCTGGGGGCTGGCGAGATAGCTTTGGCAAGTGCAGGGACTGGGGTTCAGTCCTCAGCACCACATGCCACATGGTCCCAACCCAGGCATGCTGAGCCAGCCACAGAGGCCAGGGGTGGTGGTGCAGGCCTATAATCCCAAGGCTGGGGAGGCTGAAAACAGGAGGATCACTATGAGTCTGAGCTGCAGAGTAAAGCCTTATACCATGTATATGAAAAATAAATAAATAATTTTTTGCTAGAAATTGTGGCACATGCCCATAATCCTACCATGCCAAAGGCTGAAGCAAGAAGGATTGCTTTTTGTTCAAGGACAGTCTCTGGGATACATGGTGAGTTCAAACCAACCTGAACTATATATTGAGAGCCAGTGTTGAAAACAAAGCAAAACAAAAACACAAATTTTGTTTGACTGCATTTTTCATCTAACTAATTCTTTTTATTATTTCCATCCTGTTTGCAGTGGCCTTATTTTGCTCTTCTATTTCCAAGTTTTTAAGGTAGAAGTTTATATTATTAATTTCAGATTTTCTACATTCCTCATGACATTTTGGGTGCTACAAATTTTCCTCTCAGTATGGCTTTAGCTATGTATCACAGTTTTGCTGTACTTTGAATGTATACCATGAGATATTTTTTTGGACCTGTGGATTAGGATTATTTAGAAGTATATTGTTTAATTTTCAAGCATGTGGGTATTTTCTTAACATTCTTCTTGATTTCCCATTTTATACCATTATACACAGAATATACTATGTATGATTTCATTTCTTTTAAATTTGTTAAGTTTTACTTTATGGACTAAGCTATACCAGAAATATTTATGCCATACATATCTGGGCATATGTTCCATGTGTGCTTGAAAAGAATTTGTATTTTGAGCCAGATTCTAGAAGGCTGAAGCTGATCAAAGTTAAGTGAGCCCACCCTAGGTGACTTAATGAGACTGCCTCAAAATAAAAAATAAAAAAGGATTTGGTGTGAAAGTATGAAGGTCCTAGGTTCACACCCCAATATCACCAAAAAATATATCGTGCTGTTGTTAAGAGAAATTTCCTGTAAATGTTTACTAGGTCTTATTACTTAGAATGTTAGCATTTCTCAAGACCACCTTCCTGTTCAGTAAAAATTCAAGTTCAGTTCAAAACCTATAAGGTTATTATACTTTTTTTTTTTTTTTGTGGAACTGGGGATTGAACTCAGGACCTTGTGCTTGCCAGGGAAGCACTTATTCCACTGAGCCACCTCCCCAGCCCAGGGTTATTATACTTAATGGTTATGATTATCTAGAAACTAAACTGATACAGGATGGCTCAGGACACTAGGCACACAAACTGGTGTTCATTTTGAATCATACTAGCACAAACTATCTAGCATGACCCAAAAGTGTCAGTCATACAAAGTGTCTTACTATGCAGGATTTTTTAAGGAATCAGATGTTATCTCTCATGAGTTTGTCAAGGCCAGTCTTTCCTCTGCAAAGTGCAGTATTTGTGCTCCCCAAGCCCCGAGTTACCTCTTTAATGCACATATTAGTAACAGTATGGAAGAGCTCTCTGGACCTGTGGATTAGGATTATTTAGAAGTATATTGTTTAACTTTCAAGCATTTGGATATTTTCTTGTTAACATTCTTCTTGATTTCCCATTTGATGCCATTATACACAGAATATACTATGTATGATTTCATTTCTTCTAAATTTGTTAAGGTTTACTTTATGGACTAAACAATACCAGAAATATTTATGGTATAGAGAGCTCTTCCATATTGTTACTGATTTTGCTCGTAGTTTCATCAGTTATCGAGAAGGAGGTATTGAAGTCTCCAAAAATGATTTAGGATTTATCTCCTCCTTCTGTGAGTTTTGTGTCCCTTGCAGCTCTGTTGTTTGCTGTATAGAATTGCTATGTCTTCTGGGTGGATTGGCCTTTTTATCTTACAATGTTTCTATGTCTAGTGATTATCTTTGCTCGGAATTTATCTTTAAGCCAGGAGGGAGAGGTTGAGGAGCACTCAAAGTCTGGGGCAAGCCTTTCCAATACTCTAGTTTCCTAATTATGAGAAAGAAAAATGTCATGTAGCAAGATTTGTATGCAGTTATGCCTAGCAGTCATTCCAGAAGAGGTTTTACTTATTTAGCTTTTTTAATTGTGAATGAAACTATACACCTACTTCCTGCTTAAAAGGGAATTGTTTCTGTTAGTGCACTTGACTCTTGATTGATAAAGAAAAATAAACTTGTTGGTTGCTGAAACCCAAAGTTCAGGTATATCTAGAAATCAAAGACAGGGACCAGGAAGATAGCTCAGCAGAACAAGCACTTCCAGGGCCTGAGTCCAATCCCCAGTTCTGCAAAAAAAAAGTAGAAATTAAAGACGTGTTACTAACAAAGGATTAATAATGGATCTATTGCAGACTTAGCAGCAACAGTAGAAGCAAAATCACAGTGGACTGTTATCTTCAAAGTGCTAAGAGAAATAACCATCAATTCAGGATTCTATACCCAAATATATTTCGTCAGCAGGATGAGATAAAGATACTAAAAAACAAACAAAAGTGGGGGTTTGCCAAAGCAATAGTCCCCCCAGCCATTGTTTTGTATCTGTAATCAAACCTAATCCAAAACTTTTAAGTAGAAATTCCAAAAATAAACAATTCGAAGGGCCAGCCAGGGGGCCCCACAATTTAAAGACCCAACACAGAAATGGTCATCTGAGATGAACACACACTTCTCAGAGGAGAAAATTATAGAAGCGAATAAATATATGAAAAAATGTTCCACATCACTAGCCATCCGTGGAAATGCAAATTAAAACCACACTGAGATACCATCTTACCCCAGAAAGAATGGCTATCATAAAGAAATCAACCAACAACAAATGTTGGAGAGGCTGTGGGGAAAAGGAGACATTTATCTACTGCTGGTGGGAATGTAGACTGGTGCAACCATTATGGAAATCAGTGTGGAGACTCCTTAAAAAACTAGTACTGGAAATCCCATTCAAACCAGCTATTCTGGAGCCAGGGAGATAGCTCAGTAGAATAAGCACTTCCCTGGCAAGCACAAAGGCCTGAGTTCAATCCCTGGTTCTACCAAAAAAATCCCCCTACTGGGAATTTTTCTCAGAGAAACTAAAAACATCATATCATAGTGATATATGTGCACCTGGGCTGGGGAGATGGCTCAGTGAAATAAGCGCTTCCCTGGCAAGTGCAAGGGTCTGAGTTCAAGAAAAGGAAATGATATATGTGCACCTGTGTTTATAACAGCACAATTTGTGATAATCAAATCTTGGAAACAACCAAAATGCCCGTCACCTGAGGAATGGATGAAAAAGATGTGGTAATTTTACACAGTGGAATATTACTCAGCTAAAAGAATGATAAACTTGAAGCCTTTATATTGAAGTGGATGCCACTTGAAGATATACTCAGAAGTGAAATAAACCAGCCCCACATGTGTAAATATTGTATAGTCTCCCTAGTGTAAGAATGCAAAAGAAGAAATAAAAATAGAAAGGTAAACTATAATTAAAGGAAAGCAAGAACTTAAGGATTAAACAACAAAGAGGGCAAGGAGAAAAGCTAGGAAAGACAATAGGGGCAAAACCATACATTTATATATGCACAAGATGGTTAAGGCAATCATCCTGAGAATGTTTAGCAGGTTTTTGAAACTAGCAGTTAATTGGTAGGATTCTCACCCTTACTATATATGCTGATACCTATGAACTGAGCAATTGCGCTGAAGACAGCAGCGTGTAATGCTAAGGTCATGCTTGGAATTCCTGTCATTCTGGTCTTCTAAATATATACTTGTCATGTCATATCAATTACTTCTATACTGTCTCTCAACTAAATGTTTTGTTTTGTTTTGTTTTTTAAGAAAAGGGTAATAAGTGAAAACAAGAGACAAGAAAAAAAACAAAACCAAAGGGATAGCTTAGCAGACTAAAGTGCTTACTTAGGCAGGCGCAGGGACCAGGGTTCTATTCCTGATCCCCAACACCACATGCCGTGTCAGCCCCACCCTTGGAGATTGCTGAGACACTGATTGAGACTGGGCGTGATGATGTGCACCTGTAATCCCAGACCTTTTTGGGAGGCTGAAAACAGGAGGATCACTACGAGTCCAATCTGTATAGTGAGACCCTATAGAGTACTAAAAATACATACATACATACATAAATAAATAAATAAGCCGGGCGTGGTGGCGCATGCCTGTAATCCCAGCACTTGGGAGGCTGAGACAGGAGGATTGTTGTGAGTTCGAGACCAGCCTGAGCTAAAAAGTGAGCTTAAGGCCAGCCTGAACTGCATAGTGAGACCCTGTCTCAAAAAATAAATAAATAAATAAATAAATAAACAATTCATGTTTTAAATTCCATTCCCCTCAGAGTAGCTTGATGAAATCATGTACCATCCCACTTCATCTCATCTTGCATATGAATTTTCATTTTGTCCAGCAAATCCATACTATACATATTACCTGCCTTTTAGTTATATAACTGCCTCATCTCAGTTACCAGTTCAGTCAACACAGATGCATTTGTATTTAACCCTTATTTAATGATGGTTCCAAAGTACAAGAGGAGAGTTGCTGGCATTTTGGATATGCCAAAGAATAAACTAACTTCTTTTATCAAGTGAAAAATATATATATTCTCAACTTAATAAAAAAAAATATACTGAGATGTATGGTAAGAATGAGTTTTCCATCTGTTACTTATAATAGGAAAACAGTTCAAGCTAATTCTGTTACCTCCTGCTGCAAAAGTTAATGGCCACCATGAAAAATGCTTAGTAGAAAAGGCACTAAATTTGTGTATGTATACATATGGTAGTATGTAGAGTATAAGGTTTGGTTCTTTTAAACATTTAAGACTCACTGGAAGTCTTGGAATATACCCCATGCAGATTGGGATGGACTAATGTGTACCTTACTAAAAGACCTTTTTAAAAAATATACTAAAAGGCCTTCTAGAAGATATTCTTTACATGTTGGTTACTTTTTTCTTGTTGCTGAGAAAAAAATATCCTAGCCAGGTATGGTGGTGCAGGCCTGTAATCCCAGCACTCGGAGGCAAGGTACTTAACTTTCATATAGTAAAATTCTTCTTAGCCCATGTGTTTGAAAGTTTAAAACCACACAGCTAGCTAGGTTCAGTGACATACACTTACAATTCAGGCACTAGAAGTGCTGGGTCAAAAAGATCATTGAAGAAGTTCAGACCAGTGTAGGCAACACAGCAATACTTTGTCTCAAACAAACAAAAATAAATAAATAAATAAAAACACCACATGTATGAATACTTAAGTTAAAAAAGGGGGTCCTGGTAAGATAGCTCAGTGTATCTTACCTGAGTGCCTGCCTAGGCAAGCACAGAGACCAGGGTTCGATCCCAGCACCACATGCCATGCCAGCACTGCCCCCAGGGTGACCTGAGCTAGCCAGAGTCCAGGCATAGTGGTATATGCCTGTAATCCCAGCACTAGGGAAGCTGAAAACAGAAGGATCACTATGAATCTGAGCTGCACAATGAGACCCTGTAACAACCAAATACATTAAAAAAAAAAAAAAAAGTTGAAGAAAGATCACATTGGAACTACAAAAATGAATTGAATTACAATTAAAACATTACACATCAGACTGGAATATAGGTAAAGTAGTTCTTTGAAGAAATTTGGAATCTTAGATGTTTATATTGGAAATTGGTTGAAAAGTAATGAACTAAGCATCTAACTTCAAGAACTAGAAAATAGCTAGGCATGGTGGTGCATTCCTGTGATCTCGGCACTTTGGAATTCTGAGGCAAGATGATCCCAAGTTTGAGCCCAGGATGGACAACTTAGTTACTTGGGAAAATTCTGTCACAAAAGCTAAAAAAGCATGGGTTCAATCCATGCAAGATATGGAGGAAGGAGGGAAGGGAGAAAATAGTAAACCTTAAAATAAATAAAGAAGGGAAATAATAAGGGGCAGAAATTAATTAGTGAAAGATAACATACAGTGTTGAAGATATCTGGTATCTAATTTTGTTTCCTACTAAGATTACAACAAAAAATAATTAAAATCCAGAAGAAGACTCAAGAATTTTTTAGAATTTGAAAGGTAGACTACTCTAGCTTTCTCAATTGATCCAGGAAAGTCAATCCTAAACCAAGAACTTTCAGTGATATAACCTACCTGGAGGTTTTTACATGCAGCATTCAGAATGCATAACATCACCCAATTTCCTTAACTTTGCCTGGCAATAGTGCCAGGCAAAATATAATCTGGAGAAATGATTTACTATTTCTGCTTTTCGGATCTACCGTCTGTGGTGGAACTGCTGCCGACATGCAGGTTTTAGTAAAAACCCTTACAGGGAAGACTTACCATGTTCAAGGATGAACCCTCAGACAATGTAGAAAATGTAAAGGACAAGATCCAAGATAAAGATGGAATTCCTCCTGATCAGCAAAGGCTGATCCTTGCTGGTAAGTGACTGGAAGATAGACATACTTTGTCTGATTACAACATTCAAAAGTAGTCTATCATCATCTTGTGTTGAAACTGCATGGTGGTGCTAAGAAAAGGAAGAAGTCTTAACATTCCCAAAAAGAATAAGAATTAGAGAAAGAAGGTTAAGTTGCCTGCCCTCTAAAATGGATGGAAGTGGCAAAATTAGTCATCTTTGAGAGTGCCCTTCAGATGAATGTGGTGCTGGAGTTTTTATGGCCAACTATGTTGACAGACATTATTGTGGCAAGTGTGGTCTGACTTACTGCTTCAACAAACCAGAAGACAGGTAGTTGTACATGTTAATAAAATACTTCATCTATAAATAAATATTTTATTATTTCTAAAGATAAATCTTCAGATATCTGCAGTTGCTTAGTACAGTGGAATGGATGATGGAATCTGGACAGAAAATTGAATCTTCTTTTAGGAACAAGCCAAAAGTTAAAAAAAAAAAAAGCTAATATTGGGATTTTCCAACCCTTACTAGGCCAAATAACCCAATAGTGAAAATTACTAGTTCAGAGACCTGAAACATAGGCTGTAATTTTTAGTTTCCCTCTTTAGACTCCTAAAAATGAAAAGTTAATGAATTAACATATCATAAATGTATGAAATATAAAAGATAGAGACCAAAACAGCAATAAAGAAAAAAAATCAACTTGGAAGAACTCATTTATGCAGGAAGAAAAAAATGTCAGAGATAGCAGATTAATTCATTAATATTCCACAGGTAGTGCTAGTCCTATGAATTAAGAATAGGATGCTAAGCTGGGCATGATGGTACATACTTACAATTCCAGCACTTGGGAGACTGAGGCAGGAAGATTGCTCTGAGTTTGAGGCCAGCCTAAGCTACATAGTGATTTCAAGGCTAGCCCAGTATTAGACATTGCCTCTAAATAAACAATAAAGCATAGGATGCTGTTTTACAAAGGAACATGCAGAGAATCTATCTCAAGATATTGAAAAACATAAACATGATAAAAGTGAGAAATTGAATTGAAAGCTTTGAAAGGTCTACTTAAAGAATCTACTTTTGAGCTGGGGATGTAGCTCAGTGGTAAAGCACTTGCTTAGTGTGCTCATGACTGAGCCTATGTTCAATCCATGGTTGGTGGGAACTGAACTCCTATGTATGTAGGACAAAACAAAGAAAAGGAAGAAAGAAAATATTGAAAATAGAAGAGACTCTCTAGGAATATTACTGACTAGGTAATGTTGAACCAACATATGGGGGGTGGGGGGTGGGAATGGAAGTTGAAGAAACCATTGAAAAATAAAGTATCTTACAATTGAAGGACATGAGTTACTAGATTGAAAAACCCACTGAATACTCACCATATTTGATGGCAATAGATTCATAATAGGTGTGGAATCCTATAACAAGATTCCACAAGTTGATAGAGTTGAGAGGCAAGAGGACATATCTAGGGTCAGAAATCAGAATGGCTTTGAACTTGCCAAAACAACATTAGAAACTGGAAGATAAGATCAATGATCTGAAATTTCTAAGGAAAAAATTACTTACAGCCTGTAATTCTAGGTTCAACCCAACTTACTATATGGAGAAAAAAAACATGTTTTCATTTAATAAAATTGAGAAACTGATTCTGACATTTTCATGAGATGCAAAAGATATAAAATAGCTAAAAACAGCTTTGAAAAAGAAGATTGATCAGGGAGTAGTTCAGAAGCAGAACTTTTAGTGTGTTGTGCTTTTAACATACGTGAGTCCTGGATTCTATCCCCAGCACAACCCTCCCTGCATGAGCAGCTCTGTGCTGCAACAATGAAGAAAGTGTCTTGTGTCAAGGCTGAAGGGAAATCAATAAAACATTTAAAAAGAGACCTGTATGCCATGACCTTTAATAAACAGGCAAAGTAATAGATAAAGAGTCCCCTTTGCAACAATTTTTTTTGAAAAAGTGGCATGTTCTTATGCAAGTAGTAAACTTCAGTTTGCTTTAGTTTGAGTTTTGTTGTTATTGTTGCTTTGCTTTGTTTTTGTAGTGCTGGAGATTAAGTACAGGGCTCTGCACTTACTGGACAAGTCTGTGCCCCTGAGCTAGAGGCCAAGCTCCATTATAAAACTTTAATTAATAAAAGTACATCAAACATTTAGTTAATAAAAATAAAACATACCCCTGAATGTAAAAGCTAAAATTAAAACTTGTAGAAAACACATGTTTTTACAGCCTTGAAACAGATTTGTTAATTAGGATACAAAAATCACAAACTATGAAAATAGAAATCATTGCAACAAGAGTACCTTTCAAGATGAGGACTTTCATGACTTTAGGAAGTAGCAGTTACTAGGCAGCCCAGGGGTTCCTGGTGGCCCACCAATGAAAATTTCAAGTGGACCATTGAGCTGAGCAGGCCTGGAGGAGGAAACAAGGGCCAAAGTTACCAGGGCAGTGGCCAGGGATACTCATTGTACTAAGTCAGTTACTACTTGAACAGACGAGTGCCTGATAACTAGCATGTAAGAGGCAGACTGACACATGAGATGCAAAGGATCTCCTGGTGGAAAAGTGCTGCTGGCTATTGCCTTGGGTCTCCTCAAATAGATTCCCACAAACCTAGGTGTGTACATGACAGGCAATGCTCTCTCCAGCTTCCCTACTGTAATATGTATGGTATGTGTGGTGGACTGGCAACCCAGTCAGGCACTTGTGGGCATTTTTGTCACTTTCAGGATGCTGGAAATCTCAAGCCAACATTTTCTTCAGTGTTTGGTCTATCTCATTGAGAACCCAAAGGGTTTGGCACTGGCTGGATACAAATCCAGTTCATCAAACTATTGCCTACACCTCTGTCAGACTAGTTCTTTCATTGAGCCTCTAAGAGGATACAGTTCAGTGGGAGAGGTCTGCTTTGAGAAACTGGAAAAAGAGGCATCCAGTGCCTAAATATTTGGGCCACATTTAATTCCTTTAAGCCTAGTGGCTCCTAGGTGTACTCTAGATAAGCACTCACATTGAGAGGAACCGAAGGGACGGGGAGGCTCGAAGGGGCGGGGAGGCTTGGGAGATAGCTGAGTGGTCTAAGTACCTGCCTGGGGCCAGGCGTGGTGGCCCATGCCTGTAATCCCAGCACTCTGGAGGCAGAGGCAGGAGGATTGTTGTGAGTTTGAGACCAGCTTGAGCTACAAAATGAGCTTAAGGCCAGCCTGAACTGCATAGTGAGACCCTGTCTCAAAAAAAAAATAATAATAATAATAATAATAATAATATAATAAGTACCTGCCTGGCAAGCACAAGGACTGGAGTTTGATCCCTGGCACCATATGCACCAGGTCTGAAACCATGGGCATGTTGTGTGGGCCATCGAAACTGGGCGTAGTGGCACATGCCTATAATTCCAGTGCTGGGGAAGCTGAGACAGGAGGATCACTACACATCTGAGTTGGGTAGTGAGACCCTGTACCACATAAGTAAATGATTTAAAAAGCCAAAAGGATCTCTTTTCTGCATGCTGAGGAGACAGATCCTAGAACAATAACAGGCATTTAGTACAAAGAAACTATATTACAGCCCTTGACTGAAAATAATGCAGAAAACTATGGTTCCAGTACAGAGCAAAACACCAAATAACACCAGAAATATTGTGTGTGTGTGTGTGTGTGTGTGTGTGTAGTATATATCCAATATATCAAAAGAATGATTGCTGATAAAAACCATACCAGCATGCCCTTTCAATAAATTCATTGTTTGAAAGCCAGACATGGGTAGCACACTTCTATAATCCCATCACTCAAGAACTGAGGCAGGAAGATTTCTGTGAATTTAAGGCCAGCTTGAACTACATAGTGAGATTTCAAAAAGTCTCCCCCTCAAAAAAAATTAAGTAATTAAATGGTCAAGAACAATAGAAAATAAAAATTGATAAATTGAACATCAGAATTACCAACTTCAGCCAGGCCCAAAGGCAAGCACTTGGTAGTCCCAGCTAACCAGACAGCTGAGAAAGAGGGAAAGTGGCTTGAATGCAGAGAAGACAAGATTTCATTTCAAAAAAATAAAAACAATGCAAAATTTTGTTCTTCAAGACCCTGTTCAGAAATTAAGGGCAAGTCACAGACATAGAGAAAATATCTGTAAAATGTGCACCTAACAAAGGATTTACATCTACAATATATAAAGAACTTTCACAACTCAGTAAAGCACTATATCAAAGAAGACATATGGATGGCAAATAAGTACATGGAAACCTGGTCAGTATTAGGGAAATGCATATGAAAAAGAGTGAAAAAAACAGTGGTATATATACACCTGTAATCCCAGCACTCAGGAGGCTGAGGCACAAAGATCATTGCAAGTTTGAGACTAGCCTGCGCTACAAAGTGAGCTCAAGGCCAGCCTGAACTACACAGTAAGACCCTGTCTCAGAAAACAAAAAAGTAAAATACTACTACAGTGGTAGAATACCACTGCTCGAACAACCAAACTGAAAAGAAATGACAAGTGTTAATAAAGATGTAGAACAACTGAAACATTCATGAGTGGCTGATGGAAAACAAAATTGGTGCCAGTACTTAG
Source organism: Ctenomys sociabilis (assembly GCA_004027165.1). NCBI lineage: Eukaryota > Metazoa > Chordata > Mammalia > Rodentia > Ctenomyidae > Ctenomys > Ctenomys sociabilis. Next base: position 16,293 of record PVKA01033347.1, read on the forward strand.
AAAAACATGTAGGAGGGCTGGGGCTTTTCCCTATAACATACAAAGCAATGGATACATCTTGGGGTTCCATCTCTGGGCCCACAAAAAAGGGGAGACAATTGGCATTATATTAAAGAGTCAGATATTAATGTGCCATACTTTCCAGCCACTCCTATTTACACAAGAAAAGTGAAAGCATATTTCTATATAAGGTCTTAATTATGAATGTTCATAGCTTCTTTATCTGCAAATGGCTAAAATAAAAAAAAATTCCAACAGCATTTGGTTTTTTGTTTGCTTTATTTTTATTTTTAAGACAGGGTTTTGCTATGTAGCCAGGTTCCTTGAACTTACTGTGTAGCCAGGGTAGCCTCAAATTGTGCTACATCCATACCATACAGTGTTACTCAGCAATAAAATGGAATGAAAATTGGAACAGGAAAGCCAATTTTGGAATGAATCTCAAAGTGGCAAGTGAAAGAAGCCATACAATAAAAGTGTTTAAATGGTACAGTTCCCCTTGTAAAATAATACAAACTCAACTTGGAGGTGATAACCATCTTTATTATGAGGTAGTTTCATGTGTATTTGCAGACATATTCATCAGATGTATACTTTAAATATACAATATTCAGTTTACCTCATAAAAATCAAATCAAGGGCCGGCGGTATAGCTCAGCAGACTAAGCGCTTGTTTAGGTAAGCATAGCGGCAAGGGTTCGATCCCTGCTTCCGCTTGCCGCGCCGGCCCCGCCTTCGGGTGCGCTGAGCTGGCAATTGGAGTCCGGGCGCGGTGGCGCGCGCCTGTAATCCCAGCACTAGGGAGGCAGAAAGCAGGAGGATCACTGTGAATGTGGGCTGCATAGTGAGACCCTGTGTACAAAAAAAAAAAAAGAAAGAAAAATCAAATCAGCTGCCTTTTTTGTAAACAACAAACAAGTTTGTCTTTTTGTTTGTTTTTGTATCAGGAATTGAACTCTGGATCTGTGCTTGGCAGGCACTATGTTGCTGAGCTATGTCCCCAGCCCCTGCTATTACTATTTTGACTAACTCACCATGCTTCAGCTTCTCCAACAATGAAGTAGAAAAGAATACCTGCCTCAAAGATTTGGTCAGGGGAAGATATGTGTATGAATACCTCATCCAAATAGTATTTCAGGGGCCAGAAAGATAGCTTAGTAGAATAGCACTTCCCTGGCAAGCACAAGGGCCTGAGTTCAATCCGCGGTTCCACCAAAAAAAGTGACAAATGGTATTTCATATTATTCTATCCTTATAAGGCCTTATTTTTCTGCAAACCATTTATAACCAGTTATGTATCTATTTACTTGATTACCTGCCCCAACTTATAAGTTCGCTGAGTGAGAGACATGGTCTTCACTGTTACTGTCTTAACAGCCTTAGAACAATGCATGGTACATAGTAAACACTTAATATGTATTATTACATGACTCAATCCTTGTTACTTTAATCAAGCAAGCAATTCCCCTATCTCTTCATGGCATGGAACAGTTCTTGGATGTATATAGATTAATTTCCAGAAATACTTAGTGAAGTTTTCGTGACTCGTTCTTTTTCAGTACCTTTTTATAGCTAAAAATATTTGGCAGATACACAGACTTGGGAGGTTGAGGAGGCATATCACTTGAGCCAGGAGTACAAGGCCAGATTGGGCCAATATAGGAAGACCCTGTTTCTGTAAAGTATGTGTGCGTGTATATAGACACATATACATTACAGAATTTAATAGATTTTTCTTTTAATGCTAATAGAAACCTTCTCATGAAAGTGATGGCTTTGAATTCAGATCATGATAAAACTTAGAAAGTTTTCATTTTGCCTTTTTTTTTCCTACACAGGGTTTATCCATGGCTTAGAGGACTAGGTTATACATCCTTGGGTATATTTTTATTGGGATTTTTATTATGGAACATAGATAACATCTTTTGTGATTCACTGAGGTAAGATATATTTTTATTTTTTTGAGAAATATTCTTGGAAACATTTATTAAGTAGAATTTCATAAACAGAAATATAAATGCCCTAAAATGATTTTTTTTGTAGTGTTGACATGTAAAAGGTATGTATAACACAATAAAGTTAAATTGTAAAATAACCTATTTAAATTACCTAGAAGTTTGAACCTGATAGTATTTCATTACCTCCAAAGGCTTTGGTCTTTTATGTGCATGCATCATAAAATTGTACATTAGTGTCATTTTGATGACTTCTTTCATATATGTTTAATCTGCTTTATTGAGATTAATAAAGGGGGGCTTGTGGGTTAGCTCAGTTGTTTAAAGTGCCTGGTTGGGCAGACTTAGACACATGGGACTGTGGTTCAATCCACAGCACCACATGCTGCACCAGACCCACCCTTAAGGCAGCATGAGCCAGCCAAAAAGAAAGAATCCTTGAGTAAATAAAAATGATTTGTATAAATAACGATTTGTAACAAACATATGAAATATATGTATATAAATTTTCATCTTGTCATGGTTAATGTTTTTTTCTAAGAAAGATTAGTGTTCCTTTTACTGTCTTGTCAGCAATTGTATATTGAAAAATTTGAATCTTAAATTTAGGGCCCTGGACTTTTGTCAATAACATACCATCTTTCTGGCCTCAACTTTCCTAAAATGAGTAGATTAAGTAGATTAAGTTAATGGGTCATTCCAACTCAAGAGCCTGTGACCAACAAATTCTACATAAATGTGGAAGACAGAAGGATATACTGAATAGCACCACAGGATGGTTTTGAATCAGGGTGGAGAATGGAACAAGACATATGGATAAGAACCATAAGAGGATATTTACTAAATGCAATGTGTTAGCCTTTTTTGAATCCTGATTCAAATAAATTAACTATAAACAAAAATAAAAACTAGGCAAATAAGTGAATATTGACGATATGAAGGTATTATTACTTAGCTTATGTGTGAAATGGTATTGTTATATGGTTTTATACATATATATATATGCATATACACACACACTTTTTTTTTTTTTTTTTTTTTTTTTTTTTTTTGCGGAACCGGGAATTGAACTCAGGCCCTTGCACTTGCCAGGGAAGCGCTTATTCTACTGAGCCATCTCCTGGCCCCTTATATGGTCATATTTTACAAAGGAGCTTTTTTTTTGGAAAAGTTGTCATTTTTTAGAGATATATACTGAAGTACTTAGAGACAAAATGATACGCTATCTGGGACTTACTTCAAAGTAATATGGGAGGGGAAAGTAGATAAAAGTTTAGATGACACAGAGTTCACTGTAAATTGATAATAATTGATGCAGGGTAATAGTTGTATTATTTTTAATCTGCTTTTGCACATATGTGAAATTCTCCATAGTAACACATTAAGTAAACATAGACTTTTAAGGGTAGACAAATAATGCACCTTACTTAGAAAACTAAGATCTGGGGCCAGTGAGATAGCTCAGTGATCTAAAGAACCTGCTTAGGCAAGCTTAGGCAAATGCCCAGGGACTGCGGTTTAATCCCTGGCACCATGTGCCATGCCAGGCCCACCCTGAGGGCAGGCTGAGCTGGCCACAAAAAAATAAAAAGAAAACTACGAACTAAATATGTGGTGCTAAATCAGGAATAACCAGCAAACCCATAGTAGAGCTTTTATATTGCTGAGTAGATCATCATCCCCTGGGCAAGAACCACTAGCATACAGTGCAGCCTCTTAGAGATGCAAGTGTCTCAAAACTTACGAGGGTATCTAGAAAAATAATTTGACATTGGTTTTGGGGGTTGTTGTTGTTGTTGTTGTTGTTTTGTGGTGCTGGGGATTAAACTCAGGACCCTGTGCTTACCAGGCAAGCCCTTATTCTACTGAGCTATCTCTCAAGCCCTCTCACATTGGTTTTTCTTCTCTAAGAAATGTTAAGGTAGTATATACACTTAATCCGAATCTTTCTCTGAGACCTAGCTGTGCCACTAATTAACTTGTTTAGCTCAATCAACTCTGGATTTTAAATTTCAAAGCTAATAATAGCTTCCTCAAAGAATTTTTGACTATGAGATGAAATAATAGATATTAAAGATTTTTTTTTCTTAAGATAGGATATCACAGTTGGCCTTATATTCACTGTGTAGCACAGGCTAGCCTGAACTTGAATCAATCCTCATGCTTCAGCCTCACCACACCAAACAGATATTAAAAGATTTTATAGACTATATGGTCCTATACTAAGGTGATAAGAAAAGCATATATCGTTTCTCAAGTGTATAGCTAACTAGATAGGTGTCTCCTGAAGTGGATTTTAGAAAATACTTGTTTCCTAAAGTGATGATAAGTATTACCAAAAACATAAATTCCATGGATTAGTATTTTACCTGAAAAAAATAAAGATAAACTCCTTTAATTGGCAGGACTTTTCAAAGCCTATTACTGCACATTAAAAATCTTTTTAAAAGGGTAGTTAACTTTATAATGTTTCCTACACTAATTTGAAGTTATTTGTAGTAGAAATTCCTACTAGAAATCGTATTTCTCACAATGTACTGTGAAAAACAACACAGCAGATGGGAAGAAATTAAATAATTGACCTCTTTAAGAATGGTATTTCAAGGGGCTGGGAAGATGGCTCAGTGGAATAAGTGCTTCCCTGGCAAGCGCAAGGGCCTGAGTTCAATCCCTGGTTCTGCAAAAAAAAAAAAAAAAAAAAAAAAAAAGAATGGTATTTCAAAATGCTCTTAACATTGTCAGCATTTAACATGGTGATTCCCCCTTAGGAACTTTCGAAAGAAGATGCCGCCTATCCTAGGTGTTACCACACAGTTTCATGCATGGTGGCATATTTTAACTGGCCTTGGTTCTTATCTTCACATCCTTTTCAGGTATGAAATATTTAAATCTGATATTGGAGGTGTTTGACTTTTTTCTCCTGTGAATAGGATGGTTTAGGTATACAGTGTTAGATACAGAATCAGGAATTTATATTCCAATTTTGCCTCTGATACTGGATGACATTAAGAAGTCCCTTTTGTTTATATTTAATTTTTATTTTTTTTTATTTTGCATTATATTTGCAGTACATAATGATTACATCCATTGTAGGGAATTGGCACATGTACATAACACATCTTAATTCTCTTTTATTTCCCCTTCCTTTGCCTTTTTCATCTGCCCTAATCTCTTGCTCCTCTTGCCATTTGCAAAATGTTTCCTGGTATTTGCCTTCTATTTTGCTTTTTAAATTATTTATACTTTGGATTTTTCATATTAAAAAAAAAAACATGTAATATTTAAATCTTTAAGATTTTTTTTTCTAGTACCAGTGATCAAATTCGGGACCTTGTGCTTGCCAGGCAAGCTGTTATGCCCCTGACCTATATCCCAGCCCAGTGTTTAAACTTCAGTGTCTCACTTAGCATTATTGTCTCAAGTTGCACTCATTGGGGCCAGGGAGATAGCTCAGTGGAATAAGTGCTTCCCTGGCAAGCGCAAGGGCCTGAGTCCAATCCCCACTTCCCACTGCTCCCCACCCCCCCCAAGAAAAAAGTTGCACTCATTTTCCTACAAATGACTTGAATTTATCCTTTTATGGCAGAGTAGTACACCATCATGCCAGTAGTGTTATATGAATCGTAACAAGCATTAATGGGATGGTCACTACTAAATTATAAACACCCTAAGGTCATTTCCCTGCCTTCCTTAGCATCTTCCCAAGTGTTTTGCAGAGAAGAAACTCCAAAAAATAGTTACTAAATGAATAAAAGATAAATCAGTGTCAAAGTCACTGTGGTTAAATGTCAGTAAACCAGTTTGCAGAAATTAAAGTAACCTGGAAAGTGTTCCTTTTCCTCTTCTTTTTCAGCTTATATACAAGAACACTGTACCTGAGATACAGGCCAAAAGTGAAAGTAAGTCCATTTCCTAGGGGAGGTTGTAGAGCAGTGAGGTGTGTATTAGCAGGTAAAGTGTTGGAAGGATGGGATGGATGTATAAGAAAGGGGTTGTGAAGCAAACACAGGCTTTGGACAAGGAGACAATGAATCTTAAAGTCTTCCATTTATGACTGTGATCTCAGACAAGTCTCTTTAAGCCTGAGTTCCTTAAATGATAAAATAGAGTTGGTAATGCTACATTGTATAGTTGTTTAAATATTAGAGATTAAATGTCCATTTCCATGCTTGACACATTTATAGACATGTAATATATTTTGAAATGAAAACAGTGTCCAAGATCTGGTGCAGGTCTGGAAGGAATATGCTATGGCCAGGCGTCATAACACCAGGACAGTTAATGGCAAACCGATCATGAACTGTGGTCACAGCAATTCCTTCAGTAATAGGAACATAGAGCAATTTTCTCTCATTTTGTCCTAACTTGTTTTTCAGTTTTTCTTTGGAATCTGGCCTGTGATCATGTTTGAGCCTCTCAGGAAGCACTGATGATTATTCCATGAAGACAACAAAGAATACCTACATATGCCTAGCAGGATGATAAGAAGTCTGAAGATCTACATATTCAAATACACCATGATTGCACCAGAGGAGTGACTTTTCCAACTAGTGCAGCCAACCATACAGAGAATGAGGAATTGATCCTGGTTGGTGTTTTGCTCCTGGCTTTATCTCATTTGTCCTCCTCATTCTCATCCTAAGGTCTTTATAAAGAAACAGAGATGTGTATTTCTGTTCTAGAGCACTAGGGAATTGGGCCCTTCTTAACAGGTTAACAATTTTGTGTAGGTCATAAAAAATTAACTTTTTCTCTTTTGTGTTAAGGATTGCATGTAAATTATTTTTCTAATATTTTATTAAATAAGGAGAAGAGGACTGGCAAAGTCCAATATGTCCACATGGTCCCTATGAGCCAGCATTTAGCTGTATCATCCTTGATTTATACTGTTGTCATGTTAACCTCATGGATGTTTTTCTGAGATTTAAAAAAAAACCTATTTACATAGTTCTTGCACTGCCTGACTCAATGCTAGACAGAGATCATGAACAAGCTCAGACCTACCTCTGGGTTCTAGACTTGTCATTTCCCAGGATCTGCTGTGGGCTCTGAGGTATAAGAGAAAATGAAGCAAATATGAACAATGGGTCTAGTATCTTTCAGGAAGCTCCACCAGGACAGGAGAAAAATGCTACATCTTCAGCCAGTTAAAGGCAATTGCTCTGTCTCCTTTGGCACTGTTTTTAATGTTAAGCAAACATAATTGGCAGTCTAACCAATTCATATTCTGCCCTTATAGCCTAACTTACTTGAAGTTATCAGGAAAAGTCATAAAACCAAGACTTTTTACATTATGCAGTATTTTCCAGTTTTCAGAAAGGCCATGCTTATGCCCAAGGAAGTATGTTAAATTAACTGAAGTAAAATGGTGAGGATCCTAGTTACATACAGCTTATTAAAGTATCTGCTCATCATTTTTAACTTCTTATGTTTTTATTTTCTTGTGCTGGGAGTCAAACTTAGGGCTTTGCACATGTAACTCTTCTACAGCTCCAGCTCCAGCTCCAGCTTCTTCATTTGTTAAGGGAAATACATACAAGCATTGAGAACAGCTCTATCTTTTAACTTGCAAAACAGCCAAAACTAGAGTGCTAAGAAATAGCAGTAAAATCTCATTGTAAGGCAGCTAGTTCTAATTTGAGTGTATAACAATGTGAATTATTTTTCAAAAAAGAAAGAAAAGTAGCTGATAATAAGTCCCTGTTCCTCAAGGTTTGTAAACTGAATTCTTTCATAAGTCCAAAAAAGTAAGTCACACATATGTAGTGCAAAACATAAAAAGACCAAACACACACAAAAATACAGCAAGTCTACTATTCTCTGCTACTATACACTGTCACACTATACAGTAGGCATCTAGCAGCACAACTTTGAAAATGCCCAGCAGATACCTGAGCTACTTCTGTAATTTGTTTTCTGGGTGTGGTGGTGCACACCTGTAGTCACAGCTACTTGGAAGGCTGAGGCAAGAGGTTTATGAGTTCAAAGCCAGCCTGGGTAATTTAGTAAGACCCTCAAAAAATAAAAAGGAAATCTAGGGTGAATCATAGTGCTTGCCTATTGAGTGTTTGCCTAGCATGCACAAAGTCCTGGTTTGGTCCCAGACCAAATCCTGTAAATAAAACCAAATCTATTTTGGTGCAAGATACTGACTTCCAACTATGTTCACTTGTAATACTTTGGTTGTTAATTTTTTTTTTTTTTTTTTTTTTTTTTTTTTTTTTTTTT